>PVIJ01003936.1:0-126049 GCA_004024925.1 Scalopus aquaticus | reverse complement strand
GCACTTCTCCAAAGAAGAAAAGCAAATGGCCAACAGATACATGAAAAAATGCTCAACATCACTTATAATCAAGGAAATGCAAATCAAAACCACTATGAGATACCACCTCACACCTGTGAGGATGGCACACATTAAAAATACAGGCAACAACAAATGCTGGAAAGGATGTGGAGAAAAAGGAACTCTTCTACACTGCCGGTGGGAATGTGAACTGGTCCAACCACAAAGGAAAGCTGCATGGCGATTCCTCAAACTGCTAAACATGGAGCTTCCATACAACCCAGCAATCCCACTTTTGGGAATTTACCCAAAGGATACAAAAACACTAATCCGAAAGGATACATGCACCGGTATGTTCATTGCGGCACTGTTCACAATAGCAAAGGTATGGAAGCAACCCAGATGTCCAAAAATAGATGATTGGATCAAGAAGATGTGGTACATATACACAATGGAATACTATTCATCATGGAAAGAAGATAAACACATGCAATTTGCAGCGACATGGATGGAATTAGAGGGGATCATACTCAGCGAAATAAGCCAGAAGGAAAGAGAAAAATATCGAATGGTTTCACTTATAACAGGACTATAAGGAAACCAAATAGGAGAGAGACAATCATGGGGGGTGGGGGAAGAGGCGGAGGGAGGGAAGGAAAAGCGCATAAAATGGAATAGAAAAGAATACAAGGGACCATGGAGATGGATCACGGGTGAATTGGTGGTGGGCTACCCAAGGGGAATACAAAATGTAAAAGACATAAATAACAATAAAAATATATATTAAAAAAAAAAAGCTCAGCCACTCTTGAGCATCAAGGGTACCCTAAAACCACACTGTCAGCCCCAGCTACTCAGCCTTCAGGCTTGTCACTAAGCCCCTGGCCCATGGTGGTGACAACGATCTTGAAGAACTGCAGAAAGCGTGGTGGAGGCCACAGCCGCCCTCACCTGTCGTTGCTTGCAGCGGAGCACTGGGCGCAGGCTGCCTGCTTCTCACCTGGTCTTCTAGCCCCGGCTTTGACCTGCGATCTCGGTGAGAGCGCTAACAGAGTTCTTGACTTTCCCACCCCATATTGTCAGTAATATGAGCAGCGCCTGCAGCTGCTTTTGTCTGATCACTCTATTAAGCCACGGCACCGAACAGACTCAAATTCACAGCAATAATAATGGGGGCAGCTCCCCCCGGGTTATCACATTTAATCTTCCAAGGACTTGGGGTTGGGTCTTGCCGTCACCATCTTTCCCATGTCAACGAGAGAAAACCTCAAGCGCCTACTCCATTTCAAGTTGGACGCAGGCCCCCACCCCACCATCGGCCCAACCTGCAGTCAGGCCACACGAGCCAGAGGGTCACGCTCAGCATGTGCAGAGACTCTAAAGCACCAGGCGCCCACACCAGGGCTGTGGAGAGTGAGAAGGTGGTACAGGTTCAGCCACTCCTGCAGCCCGACAAAGCCCAGAGGCGCAGCCACCCCCTCCTGCCCCAGCTGCTGAGCCCAGCCGGAGGCTGGCGCTCTGGAACGCCGCGGGCTAGACACGGAAGGGGAGGGGCCTGCGCGTGGCCTCCAGCTCCCACACCTGGGCAGGCGGCCACACAGATGATGAGCGCGTCCATCTGTGCCAGGTGGAAGTCACTGGGTACAGAAGTCAAAGTTCACTGTCGGTACACTTTACTATGTGTCTGCTATGGTTCAGTTTTTGGAAAATTTTAGAGAGAAGTCATTTTCTTCAAAAGCCATGTTTTCCTTCCCATGAATCTTATCTCCTACATATTGGTACACAATAAACAAATGAGGCTGGTCAGGACACACCTCAGACTACCAAGAAAGCCCCAACTCTGACACCACACCAAAAGCCAGGCTTTTGTCCCCAGCCCTGGGTTTCCTGTTGGTAACGTGGGTGTCTGTGATGTCTGCCAAGCCTCGGAAGTCAGTCTGCTCTCCCCCGCCCCCTCGCTGCCCCAACAGCACCCCTTGTCCCCATGGGACCATGTACCCTAAGGTCAGGCATCTGCCCTCTGTACACAGTACCTGGTGGTCTACACCCCTTTCCAAGGCATTCACCACCAAAAGCAGAATGCAAGGTGGGAAAATCTAGCATCCAAACAACCCGGAGATCTGGGTTTGCCTGCCATTTATTTTCCTCACAGGCATGGCATGGGTTAAATTTGAGCAGGTGGTATGCATATGAGGGGTGTTGAGGGGGCAGGTAAAATAGTGAGGTTGCTGCTGGGGAGCAGATGCAGAGGGGATGATAATCTATTCCACCAAGGCCCCTCCCAGAATCAATCACCTGATGAGTGGATGGGGAGATCGAAGCATCCCGGACTGTCCCTGAGAAAGAAGCATTCCCCTACAGACAAGAGTTCCCCTGTACTCGGGGGCTGCATCATGCCTGGGAGAATGGGCTCCAGCAGCAGAGAAGGTCCCCAGAGAAAGTGGGGACATGAGGGCATCCACCTACAGTGAGTGTTGCTATGTCAGAGCTGAAACCCAGGGAAGGCAGAAGAGACAAAGACCCTGGCGCTTTGGCTCCTGTGCAATAACGTGCAGCACCAGAAAGAGGGGTTGATCTTCCCTCTAAGAGTACTGAAGGTCCTTTAGGGGCTGGACTAGGCCACCAGAAAATTAGCAACAAGAGGCCACAGGTTACCAAAATTTCCACCTGTTCACCAACATTTCCACCTGTTCACAGAGTTGCAATCACATTTGTCTACTTACAGTAAGCATTGCAGGGAGCTCAGGCATGCAGCAGGTACTCAATAAGTGCATGTTACCTGACTAGTATATGAAAATATGTTGCTCACTTCAGGAGAGAAGCAAGACACAGAAACTGAGCACAGACGGGTGATGACTTATCTATAAAAGGCAGGGCTAGCACTGAAGAACCTGCCACTCTCCACAACCCTCGGACACCCACCTGGATCTGCCATCATCTCTGGCTGGGACCCTCCCTGCTACCATTATTTCCCCCCTGCACATTACCTCACAGTCTGAGCACCGCATCACACTGGGTGGCCTCAAAATGAAGGGGAGCCCAGAACCAGCAGTGTCCTTTTGGACCTCACCCAAGTAACGTCACACACTGGTGACAATAAAACAAGCCACTCCTTCAAGTTGAGACAGGGGACAGAGGAGCACACAACTCTTGACTATGAAAAGCAGAACTTGTTGAACCGGCAAGTTCAAATCTGAATCTGCTCTTACTTCTCGACCCACCCACAAATACAGAGGAAATTGAAAGGCCAGAGGAACATGTGAGAGTACACCCAGGGACACCATCAGCAGAATACAGGTGAACGGAAATTCCAGACATTTCTTCAGTAACAAATCAAGTGAAAAATAAGACAATGAGAGGTAGGGGAAATCAGTCGGTCGTGGGAGAATAACGTGTAGGTCTTATTTAGACCCTGGGAATTTGACTGGCTATGTAAGGGTTTTATGAAATCACTTGTTGTTTGTCAGATGTGATAATGGTTAAGTTTTTTAAGTGATTCTTTCAGAAATACATTTTGAAAGACTGACAGAAAAAAATATGAAACTTGGGATTTGGTTAAAAAATAACCCTGGGGCGGGGGGGCAGATAAAACAGAACCACCCCCAAGGTGAGCTGCTAGCGTTGTGTGGTGAGAATGTAGAGGCCAATCATCTCTTCTGGCTAATTTTGTAGGGGGTTCAAGTTTTTCATAGTAATAAGGGTTTTGAATTTCTTTGTCTGAAATCTCAAACATCCTTACTAAAAAAACAAGTTGGGGGGAAATGAGTTCGGAGGTGCCCCAGGTGGAGAGGCGGGTCTAGTCAGAGGGATTTCAAAGCATTCCACAGAAGTGCAGTGTTCTGCAAATGCTTACTGCCACTTTTCAAGTACACTTTTGACCTGTTTTTCAAATCTCAAAAACACCCACCTCACACGCCGATGTGACAGGATTCAGTGTACACTGTGACCAGGGCCAGCCCACACTGGTCGTGATTGTCTGGAGTGATAAGGACAGAATCGAAACTCAGAACTTAGAAACTTTTACAGCGACTTGACACAGCAACTTTATGTCTGTTGATTCTCATGACATAAGGACTTAAATTTGATGTATCTTCCTTCTCATTATCTCAATTTTTGTTATCTTTTTTCCATTGGTCTACAAGAGATTAAAATAAAAAAAAAATGACCTTTCACCAGAGTATCTGAAGAGCGCTGTTATGCACAGAACGTGAATCCCTGGAAGACCTAACACCTGCTTGAGTAGTCACCTGCTTAAGTGGTCACCTGCTTGAGTAGTCTGCCAGAGACCCCAGGACAAAGCTTCCCTATCCACCATCTGGGCAGCAACTCCAGCACTTTCTCGGAACACCACGCTACTAGAGAGTAGCTGTGCTGCAAAGCTGACTCTAATCCATGCTCACCGAGGCACTCAGACAGGGACCACAGTCCCCCAAAGACCAGCAGGCCCAAGGAGGTGTTCAGCACCTGCCCTGACAAGGCACCATCACCAGTTGTGAGGCGACTGGGCCACCAGATCACACCCCACAGTGGCAGGTGGGGGGCACGCATGCTTCCCTTTTAACCACCTCAGGGCAGTGAGACAGCATTCTAGTTACCCAGCCTGCCCAACTTCTGGATTCCTTTCACTGTAGTGGGTCTTAAGACAGCAAGGCGAACAGTTGAAAAAACTCCCATGACTTCCTTGTGTCAACTGCAAATGACTATCACCGAACTAAAGTGCAGGGGTAAGATGGAAGCCAGCACCCATGGGCCCTGGTTTCAGGAGTGTGCTCATGTACATAGCTCTGTCCTAGGGCAGGCAAAAAATAAAGCATAAATAAGAATGTATAAGGTAAGTCACACTGACACGCCACATTGCCTGTTTCTTTTATATATTGGGGTTCCATGTTCGAGTTTCACTATTTGAAACAAGAAGTAAAAGGCAGGGTGCTCAGATCCTTCAGGGGCAGCCCCAAGCTTGTCACTACTCACAGGTCAGCAACTCTGGTAGATGGGGACAGAGTTGCCCATTTCACAGGTTTGTTCACTGGGCAGAAGGAAATAGGGGCTGAAAACACACTTCAAGAAATTAAAAGTGGAAAGCCAAGAGCAGGTGGAAATTTTATCAGGTTCACAGCATGGTGCAGGTTACATCCTCACATCACCACACTCACCCTGTCACCTGCTCAGGTAAGTGTGGACAGTGAAGCTGCAACTATGACTAATAGTAAAGTTACTAATAACAGATTATTTAAAGTATCATCAATTGGGGCCTCCCTGGTGGTGCAGCAGTTAAACGCTGCGCTGTGGAGCTGTCAGCAGCTGCGACGAGAGTTCGACGCCCGACTGGGGAGATTCCCACATGGCGCAGCAGACTCTCCTGCCTTGCCTGCTGCTCCCCTCAGCAGTGTATTTCCAACGTTCTGCCTGTTCTGCTCCCCTCTCTCTCTAGTGAACCCTCTCGCCGTCCACACCTCTGACCTGTACCCCAACTTGTATGCATAAATAAGTAAATCTTTAAAAAAAAAAGTATCATCAATTGAAAAGTAGATCAACACCCTGCCCCCTATGCCAGCACAGTGCTCACTGCTCTACCCCAGAAGGTCTCCAGGGGCCCTACAGCCCCGAGGCCCACACTATCACCCCTGTACAGGTGGGCTTTCAGGAAACACATCCCTGCCTCTCCTGCATCCTAGACTTTTTTTTTGAGGCCCCAAGGTGACAACACATGGCATCAACACAAGTACACACAGGTTGTGCTTCATGATTTTATTCTGGGAACGGGCAGAAGCAGCAGCAACACAGAGATAATGCTGTGGCAACATCTATGGCTTCCCTGGACCAGCCTCTCCTCATCGGTGGAGAGAAAATGCTTGCAGTTTTGTGGCCCTACTGGGAACACCATGGCATAAGCCCGCTGCACAGGGCCCCTGGCTCAGAGCAGACATTGCTACTGACTGTGAGGCTCAACCAGTTGGCGCAGAACGTGGAGGGGAGGGAGGCGGAGTGCAGAGAGCAGGGGTGATCCCAATGGCCCCCTCTCCCAGCTTGGGCAGGCCGCTGGGCCCTGGGCAGCAGCCAGAAACAAACGACTTGCTCTTCATGAGACAATGAGTCCACTGTTGACTGGCTGGGAGCTTGATTAATATTTGCAAAAGGAATGAAGTGGAAAATTCCACCTATGTGGGTGGAGACCAGGCCTGGGACATGTCAGCAGCCCCAGTGGCCTTGTTCTCTCAGGGATGGATCAGTGGAGAAACAAAGGTCTGACTGATAAAAGTGATAGAACCTGAGGTGTCACGGAACTTGGGTACAAAGGAATTTCCTTATTTGGCTCATAGATACCAATTTGCTTTTTTATTGTCCTGTGTCCCCTGCCTCTAAATTTGCACAGCACCTTTAAATCCTTCAACTTTCTTCAGTCTCCCGAAACAGCCTTGCTAGGCTCACAGGACTGATGTCAGCCCCGTATTATGGACAGAGAAACTGAGACCTAAAGAGACCAAGAGCCTCACCCAAGGCCAAGAGCTGGTGAATGATTCCGGTGACCTGGAACCTGGCATTTCAGCCCCCAGTAGTAACTCAGAGCTTATTCCAGGGGGCCTGGGGTCATGGAACATGAGTGCAGGGCTTCCGACCTCTAGCAGCTGAGAAGGAAAAGAAGGAAACCCCAACCAGCTCTCTTGGATGGGCAGGCTTGGTGCCAGGCTGGAGAAAAGTACACATTCATTCATTCATTCAAGCAGTCGATGAGTGCCTCCTGAATACCAGGATGTGCGTGTTCGATGAGTGCCTCCTGAATACCAGGATGTGCGTGTTCGATGAGTGCCTCCTGAATACCAGGATGTGCGTGTTCGATGAGTGCCTCCTGAATACCAGGATGTGCGTGTTCGATGAGTGCCTACTGAATACCAGGATGTGCGTGTTCGATGAGTGCCTACTGAATACCAGGATGTGCGTGTTCGATGAGTGCCTACTGAATACCAGGACGTGCACATAGACCTTGTGGCGGGTCCTTCGGGGACCCAGACCTGGCACAATCTGTGACTGAAGGGGAAGGTCAGAGCATCTCCAAAGATCGCTTCCTCACAGACTAATCTCACCACATTTACCATTGCCATTATCTCCTCTCACCCCCCCAGTTTTATAGAAAAGAAGGCCCTGCCTCCAGTTTATAAAACCATAAGATCACTGGGCACAGGCACTCAAACACATGGTGTCCCTTCCAGCAGGCTACCTTGGAGGCTGCACGCCTCCTCAACAAGGCAGGGAGGGACACTTTTGGGACTCCCCCTCCAAGCAGACAAATAGCCCCAGGAGAAAGGTGCATCTTGCCTACCCACAGAGCACACCAGCTGTGGCCAGTCTCCTCTCAGTGCCCATCCTCAGGGCTGTCTACAGAGCTGACTGGGGCATTATCCCCACCCCTGAAAGCCCAGAGAGCCAGGGCCAAGGCAGAGTCCTCTCTGTGTCCGCACCCTACAACTGTGAACCCAGGGCCACTGGGGGGGACTCTGGAGCCCAAGTCCCAAGTCAACACCCATCATCCCTGCCCAGGTTCCTTCCTTCCACTCTTCCTACCCACGTGCTCATCTGTGATCTCCACACCAGTCTCACCTCACCCCTCCTCTCTTTTTCCACTAACATCTTTCCTAGAGAGAGCACCCCCTCAGACTCTTAAAACAAAAGCACGCCCACTCCCATCTCTGAACACTTCCTCCCACGCCCATCTTGCCCCCGCTTGTCCAGGCCACCCCAACTGCTATCAGCTTAAACCAGGGACCTTTCTCAGCCAGGCCACTCCTGGCCTCTCTGCCCCCACCTAGCCCCTGGCACTGCTCCCTCATTCCCGAGTTTTTCTGATGTAGTCGCTCCCAGCCCTCACTTCCCCGAACCTCTCCTCCCCCAGGTCCAATCCTCTTTCTATCTCCTTGACCCCTAAAGATGCCTGACTCACAAGTCCTGTCTCCAGGGCTGACATCTGCATCCCTGATCGTCCCAATGCCTTCGCACACCAGTCTCAAGCTCCCCCAGCAGGGTCTGTTGGTGCACAGCTATTAAGACAGGAAGCTGGGGCCTCACTGGTGGTGCAGCGATTAAGCGCTGCGCTGTGGAGCTGTCGGCAGCAGCATACTCGAGTTCGACACTAGGCCAGGGAGATTCCCACATGGCGCAGCAGACCTCTCCTGTCTCGCCCACTGCTCGCCTCAGCAGTGTACTTTGGTCTATCTGCCTGTTCTGCTCCCCGCTCTGTCTCTGGTGAAACTTCTCGCCACCCCACGACTCTGGCCTGTACCCCAGCTTGTATGCTTAAATAAATAAATCTTAAAAAAAAAAAAAAAAGACAGGAAGCTACCCCTGGGGCCAGAGGGCCCATGGCAGGGACTCAGCCATTGATAGAGTGAATGCATCGTGTTTAGCAACTGCTTCTTTGCTGTCTTGGAGGGGCTGGCCGTGACTGCCCGTTTCAGTCAGACAGATGGCCTCTCTAAATCTGAAAGCTGGCTGCTACCTAAACTCATTGCTTGGGGCTGATGCCGAACTGTGCTGGTCTCAGCGCCACGGGACAAAGTTCACGATCCCGAGCTGGCCGACCAGGCAGTTTCCACCTGCACTTGCGCTGCAGGGCGGGCACACGTGTCCTTGACCAAGCTCTCACTGCACTCATCCTCAGTCCAGGAGCACCCGTCAGCCACCTCCCATGGGTTGTTCACCTTTGTACCCCAGAATTGGCACCCTGTAGATGTTTGTTGGAAAGAGAGACAACGATTAGAGCCAAATATCTCACTGGTCACAGGACTAAAAGCAATTTGTAGCCATTGAGAAGGGGCCTTGCCCTCGGCAGGGGTGAATTAATCTCAGCTGAGCAATAGTCCTTGATGAGGAACCAGACCAAGCCTCTGAAAATATCACCTGCAACCCCTTATGGACGCATGCCAGAGCCCCCAGCTGACCTTAAGGCTGGGTGGTGCTCCATGCAGGCCCAAATCTGAACCTGCGATGGGGCAGGCCCGACACACAGTAGGACCTTAGAAGAAACAGCCACTTGACTATGCACAACTTCTCACCAGCTGACAACTCCACTCATAAGTCCCTCATCCCTCTCAAGGCCTTGGTCTTTTCTTCAGAATGGCGCTCAGTTGGCCTAGCAGCTTAAATGACCTTAAATTACTCACCCCAACTTTGTTCTTTGCAAACACAGGGTGTCGAAGCAGCAGAGTTCCAAACCCTTTGACTCCACTGCCCAACTGATTTTTGTTAACCTTCCCCAAAACCACTGTGTCTCAGCGAATGGTCCCAGAGAAGGCCTAGTAAGTGCTGATCCCAGACCCCTTCCTTGACAGAGGGTCCCACTCTCCCATGGTAAACCCAGAATTTGCCTCTGAGACACCCCGGACCCACTGAAACTTGAGAACCTCAGCTCCAAACTTACACAGCTGAAGGCTTTCCAGGGGCCCCGCGTTAATGTTAAACTTCATTTTACAGAAAACACATTTACCTGCGAAACCTGGGGGGAGGGAGGATCTGCACACTTCTAATAACACATACTTTAGCGGAAAAACTCTTCCAAGAGCTCAGTGAGACTTCTGCTGCTCGCGTCCCACCCCTGCTGTTTCCGCGGGCTCGGCGGTTGCAAAAAGTTGGGCCCTCACGACCCCACTCAGGCCCCAAGCTGCCTGGAGCTCCGGCGCTGCGAGCAGGGCCCTGCAGGACCGCTATGAGACGGGTTCGCCCGCGCTCGGGGTGCGTCCCCCGCCACTCACCCTCGGTAGTTCTGCCAACAAGCCGGACGGACAGGCGGTGCGGCGGGTGAGGCGCTGGGGCGGAGCGGGGCTGAGCAGGAGCGGGCGGAGCGGGCGGCAGCGGCGGCGGGACCCCGACCCACTACACTCTAACTGGCGGCGCCGGCGCACCGCGCGCTCTCCGTGGCCAGGAAGGAACCGCGGCGGCTCGGACCCGGTCTTCTACGGCGAAGGGCGGAGACCCGGCAGCTCGGCCGGCGCGCCGGGCTGGGGCGGGCGGGGCGCGCGCAGCCGGAGGGCGGAGGGCATTCGTGCACCTGGCTCGCGGCTCGCACCTGGGCGCGGGGTCCGCGCCCGCGCTCTGCGGCCTCTGCTGCCGAGGACCTCGCGCTGCTCAACCTAGCCCATGCCTCGGAGCCGCTGCAAGCTGCAGCGCGCTGCCACGTTCCCCACCCGGGGAGGGGGTGAAGAGGCCCGCCCCTTGCCCGGGCGGCCGGGTGAGGGCGGCGCTGTGGGAGGCGGAGCCCGGAGGGATGTCTCCTAGGCGTGGGGATAAGAGCGCGGCCAGAGGCTGACCAGGGTCCCAGGTGGCTGTAGCCCCGAGATGTCGCTCGTGTTGCTGAGCATCGCCACACTGTGCTGGGGCACCGTGTGCCCGGAGCCGGTAAGCAAGCCCTGCCCAAGCCCCGTTCCCCAGTTCTCGGCCCTAGATCCCCCCCGAACCCTGAGGACATCAGATCACCGGCTCACGCTTCTAGGAGGCTTTCCTGGAGAGCCGTCTGAGGCGGGGGACGTGTGGGGGGGAGTAACTGCACCCCTGGGACAGCCCAGTGGTTGAGCCCAGCCTGGCTGGCAAGGGGCATCAGGCTGTTTGAGTCGGGGACCTGGGAATCAGGCAGACTTGGACTCTAGAGTGCCACCGCGCACTCTAGATTCATTTACGCTCACTGTGACTGGTCTTCACAAAGTGAAGGATGAGACCTGACTCTGCCAGTGAGAAATGGGGAAGACAGGGCCTGAGAAATGGGGAGCTCAGGGCCTGAAAGGCAGCAGCAAAAACAAACCAAAACCAAACCCTGGCACATAGTAGCATAGTAGGTGCTCAGTATTATTACAGCTTGGATCTGGTGCCCAATTTGGGGGGCACAAGAACTGCTTCTGTGTTAATACTTGCTTTTTTTGCTATTTTGATCTGTGCCAGGCACCACAGCAGGTAAGTTGGTGAGCTTTCCAGCAGGTTCTTTTCTTCCCTGGTGCCTTGAAGGGTTGAGAGAATCTTCTGTTTCACGAAAGAGGAAAAACCTCAGCCCCCAAGTAGCATTTGAAACTATGTCCCTGCTCTCTTAACACAGCATATAACACAAAAGCCTGGTGACTGCATGTGGATAGTTAGGAAAGACCAACCCCACTCGTGTGCCTGACGTCCTCAGTCACCACCCTGATCCTCTGTCTCAGTTCTAGGGCCCCTTTGGCCTTTACCACTAGCTGAGGAATGCACTGCCTTTGGGATAGCCACTGTAAGACCGACAGTTTGAACTCTATGAAGTATAGAGCTGTTGCTTTGCTTCTTCCTAAAACTCATCAGCCCTTTGACAAAAACTTGATTCACAGTATGTTGGCTTACTTGTTTTTAAAAATTGTCTGACCACGTGCCTCGGAGTTCAGCCTTAAAGACAGAGGTGAGCGGCTGACAAGTCCATCAACAGTCTTGCCTTCAGTCTTAGAAGGTGTTTGGGGGTGTTAAGGCAGCGAAGGATCATATTCCATAGCTGGTATACTTATCAAATTGGGTTTTGTCACTGGAACTTACTGTTGCCTAAGAGTTAAATATTTTAGATCCAGTATTTTACTATAAAACCAAACTATTTTTTCTTAAAAGACATGGGCAGCTAACATCCAAGGATTTAGTACTGGCCTTTCTTGGGCACTGATGATATATATTTCATTTTCTAAAAGCTCTTTTAAAAATCTAACATGATAAAAATCACAACTGCTTTGTGATTTTCTAAATAGCTCAGCTGAGTCCTTTTGTATTAGAAAAGGACTATTTTAAAGCCTGGGACCGGTACTGTAACCTTCTTTTTTTCCTCTTCTGGAGGGAATTTCTGAGGAAACACAACAAGTACTCTAGCCTGTCTTGGAATACTACCGCTAAACACAAGCGTGTACAGGGGCCTTCATGCGGGGCTGGCATCATCTCCTGCCAGCAGCAGGGAAGCTGAGGCATGGGGAGGGGTGGATGGGCAGGCCTGAGTACCAGGCGCACTGATGGTTAGTCTACGGTCCATCATAACCCCCAGCGGGACAGTCTCCCCCAAACAAAGTGGAAGCAGCTCAGCTTTTCTTTGAACACTTAGCTTTTCTCTTGCATGTTCATCACTTACTTGCACTTCATGAAAAAGAGATGTTGTTTGTGTAATTTGGCAGATGAAGGCTTGCGGTGTGCTGGCATTCAACATGACACTTGGTTTCTTTCTGTTGCAGATGATTCAGTGTGGCTCTGAAACTGGTAGGTGCAGCAGTAAATGGCTCTTTGGGGCTTTACACTGAAAGCATGGTTGAATTTGTAGGGGGGTCGCTGCAAACTAGGCACAGGTGAACCGTGCTTTGTTACCTGAGACAGATGAAGCCTTTGTCAGCACAAAGTAGAGTTCCCATGTTCAGATGGTTTGACCTCCTGGCCAACAGGGGACTAGGTAGAGCAGGAATGGCATGTAAGGTAGAAAACGAAGCCTGCTACCCCAAGAAGGGAGATCAAGTGCTGTGGGAGGGATGTCATTTATAGTTGAAAACAAGAAATGAAGGTTTGATGGGAGTGTTTAGGATGGTGGCTTTCAAAGGATGGTAGGCTCCTGCCCAAGACGTGTAGCTGGAGAGGGGTGAGATAGAAAGGGATAAGGAGATGGTCCTGGCAAAGACTAGGCAATGGGAAGTGGAAGTCTGGTGGGCCAGCTGGCTGGATTCCAGGCTGAAGCACGGGGAAAGCAGGAATGATCCTACAATCATGTTAAATATACTAAACACACACAACGCGTAATCACCAGAAGCGGTTCTGAGTGCTCTGTCGGTTGGGGCCAGGAGGTTGAGCATCACCTCGGCTATGAGTCAGCACTGAGTCATGTGTGGCCTGAGGTAGCAGAAAAAAAGATGAACTGCGACTACGGGATGGATCAGAGTGTGCCACCTAGAGTAGGAGTAGTTAGCATCAGACTGGGCTGCAGAAGGGATTGTCATGGGTCATCTCACCTTTCTCCAGGACCATCTCCAGAGTGGTGGGTCCAACACCCTCTAACCCCAGGAGACTTGAGGGACCTCCAGGTGGAACCTGTTAAAAGCAATGTTTCAACTGAGGACTATTCAGTTTTGATGAACATAAGCTGGATACTACGGGCAGACGGTAAGCTTGCATCAATCACAGATAAGGCCTAAAGGATCTACTAAAGCAAAAATGTATAGACGATACGAACCACTAATTCCTCGTAGGCATATAGAATACAAACATGTGTGCATGCTAGAATGTTCATAGCAGTATACTCATAACAACCAAATATGGAATGCATCAGATGCAGGATTGTCGAATTGTATAGAACTGAAATCACAATGGAATCAATACAGCAATGAGCTTGAAAAAATATGTAAGTACACACAATATGGGTGAATCTCACAAATATAAGAAAGCAGATTCAAGAGTTCATACATTTTTATCTGCATGCAAAACTTCACAGTTCCAGGAACAAAAAGTACACAACAAGCAAGCCTAACTAAGCAGTTAGAAGTCAGGATAGTGGTTACTCACTGGTGGGGAATGATGGAAAGTTGGCATTAGGGGCGCCCTCTGGGGTGTTCTTGATCTGGGTACTGGCTGCATGAGTGTGAAAACTGATCCAGTGGTCCATATATGATCTGTGCACTCTCCTCTAATGTGTGTTATACTTCATGGGAAAAAAAAAAAAAAACAGGGTAAGTCCAGAGATGATTTCTCCAAGTTAAGGAAACACACTCACTCAGATAACTTTTCCACTTCCAAATGTCATCAAGAAAGCCCTGACGTTCCCCCAAGGCTCCTGGTGAGTTCTTTCAGTGAACCAATCCTTGGGTCCTAAAGCCATGTCTGTGGTTTCCACCGGCTACACTTAGTTAAATCCCTTCCAGTTAAGAGTCCAGGAATGTCAGGCACAGAGAGGAGCGTGGAGGCTGGGACACTGGCAGAGGGATGAGTTAGAGACAGTGTTAGGGGAACCCCAGGAAGGGCCTGCTCCATCTGAATGGGTTAGAGCAGGCAGGAGCAGGAGGAGGCCCTGGAGATGGCGCTTTAGATGTTGTAAAATTTGCCCCCATGACTGGCACAAAGTGAGCTTTTGTAATTGTTAGCTTTTGAGATAGGTCAAGGTTGGGTATTGAAGAAGGTAGGGACGTAGAGAATGAAAGGAAAAGGCATTCCAGGGAGAAGACTCAGCATGGACAAAGGTGCAGTTAGAATGACATTCCAACAGGCTTTTGTGGTGTTCCCCAAAGTAAGTCTATTCTTCATAAGAGTCCCAGAATAGTGCAGAGCTCTAGTCACCTTTACAGGTATTCTGTGAAATTCTGGCTCATCCCTCAGGAAGAAAGTCTTTGGGATTTGAATCTAGATTCTGCTGCTCATAAAATTTGTGAGTTTAGGCAAAGCTCCTTGAAACTAAGCCTCACTTACCCCATCGTTAAAATGGGTACAATGATTGTGCCTACCATTTAGAGCTATTGTGAATGTGAACTAAGGTGAGGAATGTAAAGAGTCTAGTGTCAAGTTGGCCACATAAGTGCTAAATAAACAACCGCCCTCTTGCCTATCTTGGCAGCCAGCATCCTCTTTTTGAAGGCCACCAAGATCTGCGTGACAGGTCATAAAAACTTCCGGTCCTACAGTTGTGTGAGGTGCAATTACACAGAGGCTTTCCAGACTCAGACCAGACCCTCTGGTGGCAAAGTAAGTACTCCCAGAAACTTGGCTAATTTTGTTAAAATTGGGCCCTTTGTTTTGGGGGCAATCAAAGGCTGCTAAGCATATACGACTTGGAGTTTGGAGCGGGCAGCGGAGTTCAAATCCTATTTTTGGTCACATCTCTGCTATGTGCCTTGGGCAAGTCAGCATTTCTGGGGGCCTCAGTTTCCCCATCAGCAAAGTGAGGGGAACTGAGCTTAAATTGTCTCCTGGCTCTAAAATTTTACACCTTTCTGATTATGTAAGTTATGGAGACAAATTGTGTGGGGTTCATTCCCTACATAGACATTGGCTAGGGACGTAAGTTTTAGCAGTAGGCTAAGGACTGAAATTTTAAATGAAAAGGGCAATACAAAAATACTACATTTCTGCATTGCTGTGTTTCAGAAATTCAGGGGTTCATTGCTTTGCCTTTCAGTGGACATTTTCCTACACTGGCTTTCCTGTAGAGCCGAACACACTCTATTTCATCGGGGCCCATAATATCCCCAATGCAAATATGAACGAAGATGGCCCTTCCGTGTCTGTGAGTTTCACCTCCCCAGGTAAACTTCCTCGCTATTTTGTTATTCTTTGTCTTGCTAGGACACTTGCTTTGGGGTGTGTGGTTTGGTATAGAGGGAACCTGTGACAAGGCCTTTGGCCTTGCTGAATCTCGGTTTCTTCATGGATATTATAGTAACAATTATTATTGTACCTCCCAAATTGAAAGAGAGGAGTAAGTCAGGTAAAATGTATTCCTGTGTGAACAGGAGTCCTGAGTTGAACACTTTTAGGTATCATCTCACCTAAGCCTCTAACAACCCCAAGGTCTGGATAGCCTCATTTTACAAATGAAGAAACTGAGCGCTTGCTCTGGGTCACGGATGCAAAGTGAAGCTGATACTCAAACTGTGGTCCTCCTTGATCAGTGCGCCTTAGCCACTCTCCGTGTCACTGATGTCAAATGGTTGTTCCAGTCTTGCCTTACTAGCAAGCTGTGTTGCTTGACAACATGAGGCTGGGTCTGAAGATCTATGGATTCTAGTAGACTCACTCGCTGAGCTATCAGTGACAGGCAGGGTGGCCCTGAGTAAAATGCTGCTCTGTAAAACCCACTTAGTTCAGCTTCACACTTGCACTGTCACACCTGAGGCTGCAGTGAGGAGGGGATGGGATCATGTGTGCAGAGTCCAGCACAGTGCGGGGCTGCAGCAGTGCCCACACCACCCCCATGTGGGTTGGGCCACCTATTCTGTACCCCCCTCCTGCTGTCTGTCTCAGGGAGTGTCAAAGTCAAATGGGGCAACTTCCCATTTATTTCTCTTCTTTGAGATTGCAGGCCAGTTTATTTTTGGTGCCACATCATTTACTACATTGTAGTTTACAGCTTGCTTGATGAGACCAAATCTCATTTTAAAACTAATGTTTTTATTTGGAATACTTTCAGACTTACAGAAAAGTTGCAAAGATCGTATAGGGTTGCTCTCTACCTCTCACCCAGTCTCCCCTATCATCAGCATCTTACATTACTGTGATACATCTGTCAAAACCAAAAAAACAACACTGGTGCACTTCTATTACCTAAACGACAGACTTTATTAGGATTTCACCTCCTTTCCATTAATTACCACTTTCTGTTCTACTTGCATTTAGTCTGTTGTGTCTCCTTAGTCTCCTCTGGTCCATGACAGTTTCTTAGTCTTTCCTTCTTCTTCATGAGCTTATGAGCTTGACAGTCTGTAGCACTGGTCAGGGATCCTGTAGGATATCCCCCAATGTAGGTTTTTTTTTTTTTAAAAAAAAAGAGATTTATTTTATTTATGCATATAAAAACTCCGGTGTAGGCCAGAGTTGCAGGGTGGGGAGAGGGCAGTAATAGGGTTCACCAGAGACAGAGTGGGGAACCGAACGGGCGGATCTATTGAAATACACTGCTGAGGGGAGCAGCGGGTGAGACAGGAGGTCTGCTGCACCATGTGAGTCAGCTCCCTGGCTGGGGATTGAACTCATGCTGCAGTGGGGCTGGTGATAACTTGATAGTGCTGTATCTTTAACCCCTGCTCCACCAGGGAGGCCTCATCCCAGCATAGGTTTTACCTGATGTTTGTCTCATGATTGGACTGGGGATGTGGGTTTTTGGCAAGAACACTGCAGAAACACCCTTCTCATCACGTCCTTCCAGGGTGGGTGACATCTACACCACATCATTGGTCTTCCCCTTCATTATTTGGTTAAGTGGTATCTGCCAGGTTTCTCCATGTAAATCTACTGTTTTCCCTTTTCCAACTCTGGTTTGCTAACAAGTTACAATCTACCTCGTCCTGGGGTGGGGTGTGGAGGTGGTTAAAGCTCCACCGCCTGTAAGAGGTAGCACCTATTGATATTACCAAACCTCATTTTTAAGGGAGGTTTGAGTCTGCCTGGATAGATGATGTTTTGATAAAGGCTATACAGACTTTTGTTATTGCTTCATAGGTAGGTAATTTTTTGTTAAACAATAAAATGTTAGCATCCCATTTAATTTATCATACCTCACATCTGGAATGTTCTGGCAATTTGTTGTGTTTGGTAACCGTATGTGTGTGCATGTCTACTGGCAAGGGTGTGACCAGAGATATCTTTATCTAAAATGTAAAAACTTCCATTCAAATTTCCAGGGTGCCTAGACCATGAAATGAAATACAAAGCAGAGTGCATCAAGGGTGGTAAGTAAATACAGCATTTGCTTATGTTATTAGAAGAAACTCATAACTTGAGCCAGTACAGCTCAAGCCATGTTTTTACAGATGATGAAACTAAGGTCTAGAGTTTGCTCGGACACTAAAGGCTGATCGTAGCCTTGAGTGTCCACTGAATCAAGCATCCTATCCAAGGAAGGATGGACTCTTAGCAGGTTTATGAAGTGGAACAAGAAGTCACAGAAGACATCTCACCGCCTTCGTTGAACTAAGCTTTTAGCTTGAACTACACTTAAGGTGGTGCCAGCTGAAGGCCTTTCCTGGACTGACAGGAATTTTGAATCCTTCCAACTGAGCTAACACTGATGCCACTGACCTGTGGTCATGGGAACCCTGAGAACCTTGTGTTTGAATTAGCAACTATTCAAGGTAGGAGTGTTAGCTGAAGTAATGACTGGGCCGCATGTTCTCAACCTGTGTCAGCACGAGGTTCACTTCTCACAGGCTAGGGCCGCCCTGGAGCTGTCGGCAGCGGCGACACGAGTTCGACGCCCGGCTGGGGAGCTTCCCACATGGCACATGGCACGGCAGACCTCTCCTGCCTCGCCTGCTGCTCCCCTCAGCAGTGTACTTCAGTCAATCTGCCCGTGCTGCTCCCCATTCTGTCTCTGGTGAACCCTCTTGCCACCCCACGCCTCTGGCCTATGCCCCAGCTTGTATGCATAAATAAATAAATCTTTAAAAAAAAGAATTATGAAATAAACCTGTTTAGGATGGTCAGTCCCAAGTATCCTATTTCCAAGGATTTGTGTAAATTTCTGGGTAATATACCCTTAAGAGGGAAATGAGGCTAGTGGCATTTGAGGAAATCTTTTAGGTCCCTCCCTGCACCCTATCAGACAGAAATGGTCTCTAAGGTGGGGAAAATGATACCAGTGATTATATATCATGCTCCTAGACATTAACCTCCAGCATGCTCATTTGCAAGTCGCGTGAATGAAATGACTTTTTCTCACGGTGTAGACCTGTCAGGGTATCCTCTAAGCTGAGGCATTCCTTTCTTCCTCACATCTAGTAAAATCAGCAGAATGGTCTGACAGATGAAGATCCTAGAATCTGGAATGTTCTAGTTGGAGTCCTGATCCTTAATTCACTTCCTCTATAAACTCAGACATGTCTCCTAACCTGTGGTTCTTTCTTCCCTTCTTGAAAAGGAGAAAACACTGACCCCAGCCCTTAACTCAAAATGGATGCTGAGAACAGAAATGAGTTCTCCCACACCCCTAGCCCAGAAAAGCCCTTTTAGCAAAGCAGTAACATAGGGTCCCTAGACTTTCTTGGGCTGCAGGTACTTTGAAATTCTGGGAGCAATGCTAAAAGTACACTCTGTGTCTGTATCTCTTGGACGTATACTTGAGAATTTAGATTTGTTTTGTCACACCCTTCTGGGGACTTAAATAAAGAAGAATTTGCAACTTCATCCATGTGACTCTTTCTCAACTCACAGGAAGTCTGTGGGATCCAAACATCACTGCTTGTAAGAAGAATGAGAAGATGGTAGAAGTAAATTTTACAACCAGCCCCCTTGGAAATAGATACATGGCTTTTATCGAAAGCAGCACTGAGATTGGGGAACCTAAGATATTGGAGGTACTTTTCCCCTTCATTTCCTTATCAATACACCCACCTTCAACCTACTGCTTTCCTTACCTTGTTGAAGAAAAATGTAGACATTCTAGGATTCCCCAGTCAGGTTTTCTTTTGAGAGAACACAGACAGGACTGTTGTCCAAAAATGCTGGGCTGTTTGGATTAATTCAGTGAGTCCCTGGGGGCACTGTGAATCTAAAACCAACCAAAGGTAGACGTTTAGTATCAAACAACTCCTCCTCACACAGTCTAATGAACGACGTGAGTTTGGGAACAGCAGTTTCTTTGTTGACAGTCTGTGGTTTACTCACTCATATGGCTCATGATTCTTGGTTTTGTTTCACTTATCTGCACCAGAGCAATCAAACTTACACTTCTGTGGTGATTCCAGTGACCGGGGAAAGTGAAGGTGCTGTGGTACAGGTAAAGTTTAATAAGGTGTTTTGAGGAGGGGGGTATTAGAAGCCTGAGTGCTTCACCACTAATTGCTTTTGTTGAGTCCTTTCAAAGTTGGGGTATGTGAGTTCTTGCCCCAGTTTGCTTCTGCCCGCATCTCCCATTAAGTGATAGTCATGTGGAACCCTTCTCTCAGTCTTTATGATGGTAAGGTCATGAGACCTCACAGTCACACTTCCTTTGCTTTTATTAGCGACTATTAACTTTCAGAAGTGCTTTTCTATTTTCTGTCATAGAGACTTAGAGTAATTCTGAGACAGGAATACCATTTAATTTTTCCAAGCCTCAGTTTTACTGTAAAATGAAGTAACGAAGGATATGAAATCAGGTTTGGATTCCTGGATCAGTGTATAAACTTTGAGGACAACTGCCTGACCTCTCAGGCCTCATGACCTCTGGCTAAAAAACAAGATGTTGGACTAACAGATGTTCTCAGGGTTTTCTCAACCCTTACCTTATTATGTGGGGCCCTAGAGGGTACCCATGGGACACAATATATAAGGAGCTGTTGTTCTTCATGCCCTAGAACATAAGGCAGCGCTGAGCCATGCCAGAGGGAGCAGATATCTGTCAGCACATTAGAACTGCAACCCTTTTTCAAGAAGCCATAGCCTTTCCTAATCCCAGAGGACTAGTATGTTTTCCATTAGAACTCTACCAATGTTTTTTGAAAGGAAATACCTGTATAAGTATTAGGATGGGACCTAACCCTTTTAGAAAAGGAAACTCATATATTAGCAACGTGTACAAAGTTTAGGTTCAGAACTCAAGAGTCTTGGATGGCATTTCAGTTGTGGGTCACTGGTTTGGCTTTTAGGTCTTTGTTACAGAAGTCTGACCAAGGGAGAGAATAAATATCCTTTGCAATGTGGGTGTATGGGTTGTGGGAAGGGTTTGGAAACCAGGAAAAAAGGGAAGGGACATCTGGGAGGAGGCAGAATAATGCTGATACCTTGCTCTGAAGCGCGGAGGGAACTTCTGAGCCTTTCATTTTTCCTCAGTTGATTCCCTATTTCCATACTTGCGGCAATGACTGCATCCGACGCAAAGAAACTGTTGTGCTCTGCCCACAAGTAGATAGCCACATCCAGCCGGAGAGCAGTAAGTACCCATTTCCACTGGGTGATCAAAGAGGTTCAGGACACGAAGGATCCACCATCCCTAGCCTCTCCCCCACCCCTCAGTATGTGTCAGTGTGTGTGCAGATGGCGAGTGGGAACTGGGCCCCCTCTGGGCCTGCTGACATACACAGAAAGACGTCAGTGCTGTCCCAGAGAGCCAATAATCTAAGAATGAAAGTTTACTTATAAAATCATTCAAGATCATTTATGAAGCAGCATATACCCAAATAGGAACAAAAATAAACTGTACAAAATGGATGTTCAAAGTACCACAAGGAACTGAAAAAAGCCAGTGGCATAAAAGGACTGGCAATATAAGGAACATGCATTTTACTGCATTTTGATATTCTGATCCATTTCAATGGCACAGGTCTAGCTGTTATTGTAATTTGATGTGGCCACAGTGTCAACATTTGGATAACAAATTAAGAATACTGAGAATACTGACACCAAAAGACAAGGCTTGCTGGTGCCTCAGAGCAGCACATTCTATAAAATGTCAGGATTTAGAGATGTGAGGTAGTTCTTTCAAAACGAATGGACAAATGAAATGTCTCTGGAGCTAGCTCAGGGATGGGGCCAAATGTTAGTAGATGTTGTTCTGAGAAACTCTGTCAAACCAGCTGAAGACAACCCAGGCGTCTCACCACCCTGACTTCTGTGTGGGCACAGTGCCTTCTGTATGCCTGAGCTTTCCCGGTCCTCAGCATTCCAGTGAGGGATTGGCATTAGTTCCCACAGTTGTGATTCCAGGAAAACAGCCTTTAAAAATGTTATCACTACCATGAAGTAAGTAATTACACCCAGAATACTACTAGTTGTCAAAGAACAAAAAGCTGGATGTAAAATGCCTGTGTATGTGTACAGTAAGAAGCCAAGGTGATTTTAGAGGACTCGGTCTTAACCTCCTGTGACCTATATCTCTTTTGTAGAGCTAATAAAAACCTGGACACTTTATAGAAAAACACATTGAGCTGTAGACCCCCTAAAGAGCTACTGACCTTTGTTTTTTAAGGAGATCTAAACTTCTACAAAGTATGAAGTAAAAATCTTGGTTTCCAAATAGGAAATAAATTTGACTTGGGTTTGCTAAAGTGAACAAACTTTCTTTTCTCCAGGCATAAGCATGTTGGGTAGCTGGCTGCCTCTCCTCCTCCCTGCCCTGCTGGTGGCCACATTGGTGCTAGGGGTTGGGATCTATCTAATGTGGCGGCATGGTAAGGTTTATGATTCAGTTCTTTGAATTTTTTTTTATGGTGCTTCCTCTAGAGGCAATCATATTTTAGCATCACATTTGGTACAAGAGTCAGGGAGCATGTGTTTCATGCCTCACAGCTTCCTAAAAACACTGATAAAATGGCTGGGTCTCACCTGCTAAAGTAAATACGGATCAGGACTTTCAGATCTGGTGTTTCACCTGCTTTATTTTTACCATTGAGGCATCTACAAGCACTGACATGGGCAAAAGACATAATAATGAATTGTTTTACCTGTGATTTGTACTGTATATGAGTCTACTTTTAAATAATTTTAAAAACTGGAAGAGTTAGTAATTCTTCCAAGGCATCAGAACATACACTTGCATTCGTATACACTAAAGTTCTTGACAACTCCAAAACATTGAGGATTTAAATACAGAAATTAGAGTATTTATATAGCTATACAGATATAGAAGAAGGCACACTGAAAACCTCTTTTCCACAAAGAGAAAATATAAATGCAAATTTTGAGTCACTTGTGATGAGGATAGGACCAAATTGATCCCATGTTCTTTCTAAGCTAAGAAAGTCATATAGCAATTTGACCTCAGAAATACTTACATTTAGGGGATGTTGTTTGACCAATATTACTTTCATTCATAGCTTCTGTTCTATATTGCATCTAGGACGGAATTACAGTTAAGTTCTAGGGGCTGAAATGAAGTGCCACTTATGAAACTATTTACAAAGAAACTCTCCCACCTGCAGGTAGAAGGTGGAACAATTAATGTGTTAACCCAACTTGAAACAGCACAGCAGTTAGTTGTGCTGGCTTTATATGGCACTAAGAAGACTAAACACACCTGAAACAAAGTAGCTTAAGCCAAAGCAGTTTCTAAGAATTTATCTGAAAAGATGTGGCTTGACTTAGAGGAATGGTTTAGTCATAAGGACTCTTAGAAGATACGTCTTTTAAGGTATCTTTAAAGGTTTCAGGTGATGTGCTCTAAAGGAACATGAGGGATAGTTTCCTCCCTGGCAGAAATAACACCCCTGGTGCTCAGCCAGTGTTCCCTAGCAAGGGATCATTTATCGGACAGTTTAGAGTGAAAACCTGTTAGCTGTTTTTAACAAGTGCATTTCCCTCCACAGAAAGGACCAAGAAAATTTCCTTTCCAAATACCACGCTACTGCCGCCCATTAAGATTCTTGTGGTTTACCCGTCTGAAGTATGTTTTCACCACACAGTTTGTTGCTTCATTGACTTTCTTCAAAACCAGTGCAGAAGTGAAGTTATAATTGAAAAGTGGCAAAAAAAGAAAATAGCCGAGATGGGTCTAGTGCAGTGGCTTACCACTCAGAAGAAAGCCGTGGATAAGGTCATTTTCCTTCTTTCCAATGTCAGTACCGTGTGTGATGGCACCTGTGGCGGGAGCCACGGCAGCTCCAGCGAGAACACCCAGGACCTGTTCCCCCTGGCCTTCAACCTCTTCTGTAGCGATCTGAGAAGCCAGACTCACCTGCACAAATACATGGTGGTCTATTTTAGAGAAGGTGAGCCCAAAGACGATTACAATGCCCTCAATGTCTGCCCCAAGTACCTCCTCATGAAGGATGCTGCCACTTTCTGCACAGAACTCCGTGTCAAGCAGCATGTGTCAGCAGGAAAAAGACTGCAAGCCTGCCACAGCCACTGCTCCTTGTAGGCCACCCATGAGAAGCAAGAGAACTCGATGCCCTCCTACCCCTCCAAAACAAGGAGAAAGAGCATCTGATTCTAGCAGCTTACTCTTTGGACTACTGGTGGGAAAAAGAAAAACACACATACAGTAGCATATATGCTCTAGCAGCAGGAATAGGATGGATTCATAACTGTGTATGCCTCAGTTTAGCAATTAAAAAATTTTATACCAATGATTGTTACAAATATCACTACCATAGCACTAAAGAACAGAAACTGAATTTACTATTATAAAGCTAAATAGATTTCATTAAAAATCAACAAGTTAAAATGTAGAACTGTAACCATTCTGGTATCTTCCAGCCGAACATCCAATCTGGAATAGTAGCATATGCACTGCACTAAACTGTTTAGATCTAAGTTTAATTAATGAATGCCAAATTTAAGAAGCCCTCAATTAACTTAGGTGAAAAGTCCTGTTTCACACAAGTCTTTAAGATAACAAAAATAGGGAACAAGCTAAATCTGTCTTGCTGACAGATGACCCAGTTTATGTCACTTGCTCTATTTGATATTTGCATGGGGCTGTACCTCTCCAAATTAGATTCATGTCTTTGTAGATGGGACTTTTAACATAAATACCAAAAAAAAAATTTTTTTTAATATAGAGGTCATCAAAAGGCTATATTAGCAAGTATTTTCCTAGGAATGCTTCTGTCTTTCACTGTAATATTCAATCTACTCTAGAATGTGGATCATTTCCAGCTAGATGACTGAAAATGTGCTTGTAGATTATCCTTAAAGTGCCATGCCACTTCTAATACAGGTCTGATGGACAAAATAAAAAACGAAATAAAGAAGTGAAGTTCATTGTGTCCAGCTTGCACAAGCAGAGATATAATAATGGCTGAGGCACTGCTTGATGTGGTAAAGCACACTTGTCATGATTAGGTCTCACAATGCTTATAAAAGCTCATAATGAACAGCGGACATGGCTTATGCCAAAACTTGGATCAATACTCAAATTCCTGAATCAACATCTACCTGCGTAAGGCCTAAAAGCATCTGATGTGCTATTACCATGTGAAAAACTATTATGAACATAAAGACACTATACTTTTGGAACTAGGTAACCAATACTACATTGTGTTGAAATAGTTCAGAAACGTTGTGTAAATTAAAATTTAAAAAAAAAAAAATACAATTTTCAAATTGAAGGCATATATCACAAATAATACTAGCAAGGTAAACTTGTTACACTGGTGAACTATCGCTTGTTCCTAGCCTATTTTAGGGACACTATTAATGCAAAAGGTTCCAGTACCAGCATTTGTCCATGTACCAAGACATCTAACCATTCCTATTCATTCTGTATTCCACTCATCTTTCATCCACCCCTACTTTAGTCTTCCTCAGTCCCACTCAGTTCTTGTGAGATGGTTGAAGCAGGTACCCAATGGGGAGCAGCAGGAGTCTGGCTTTCTCTTGACGCCCCAATCTGAGCACCCACACGTGCGTTCTGACTCCTGTGTCTGGACAGTGCCTTCTCGTCCTGCGATGGGTTCGAAAGGCTTCACCAAGGTCTGAACCACTGGTGGAAATAGCTGTCTATATTTTGATTTTGCTGCAAATTGCTCACATATTCAAGTTAACAATCAAAAGGAATACAAAGAACTCTGGAAGTTTTCACTTGGTGCTTTAGCTGAAGGGAAATTGGGGGCTTGATGAGTACCTTATTAGTAATGACAGGGCTCACCTTATTTATCTGTACAAGACAACTCAACACATTGTATGCGGGAAACGTATTTATACGTTTTACGTTGACTGGTAGTAGAGCGCGGTACACGTATTAATACGTTTTTTATAGACTAGCAGTAGAATGCGGGTAATGTAGAAATATGTTTATTTTTATACTTTTTTTTATACTTAAAAAATTAGCAAAAATGGCCCACGCCACCTGTTAGTGCGCGATAAAAACTACCCGCAAACAATGTGTTAACTCTAAATTACACGTCATTTGTTTGGCTTCAAAAAGGAAAGAAGTTTGTCTTTTCAACTTTTATTATGTTTTGGTCAAATAATGGTTTTCTTTCCCTAAGCCCACCCTAGAGCATGTTGGGTAACCAAAGTCAGCCAGCTAAATTCTTTGCCTCTGAATATCTACACCCGAATGGGAGCCAATCTTTTTTGTACTCCAAAAGAAAATGGGGGGGGGGGAACCCTTTTTTTTCCTATTTGGAATTCCAGAACTAAGTGAGGACATCTGTGCTTGCTGTACTACACAAGAGGAAAGGAGTTCTACAATCCATGCACACAGGTCAGATGCTCGTGGTGCCCCGGGGTCACGTGAGATACTGTACTTGATGATACGATCAACCTACATGAAGTGACTGACATGAAGGGCTTCTCTGCTTGAGCACCACTCAACAGCAGTATTTTACATCACTGGGGCACTTCTCAGACCCTGAGAAAGGGGCAGGAGAACTTAGCACCAAAGAGAAAGTTTGTATTTATTCTCAAATGTCCTGACTACAAAAGCAGCTATAATTTCAAACCAATGGCAAGTCTTCAACGTAAAATTTAAAATTCATTTATTATCCAAGAACTTAAGCATTTAAGTCAATAAATTATAAAATGTATTTCTGTTAAGTCTTTTATACCAAGAGGCTTGTTTTGGTCTTCAACAGTGGCTTTTTCTGTTCATTTCACCAGACAAAAGCAGCTCGCTCCCGTAACATGCGGACACCAAAGCGCTGCCATTCTCGCTGATATATCCACAGCTCCTGGGTTGTATCCAAACAAGCCAACACTGCCCCTCCTTTCCATGCAATCAGTCGGGGATCCATGTCCTAGAACAGTGATAAAGATACTTTAGCATTAAGCAGTTAAGATGTACACTTAAATTACTTCAATTTGGGGGTTACTTAATCAGTCAGATTTTCAACCTGCATTGAAGACTCGTGCAAGACCCCAAGAACTATAGTCATCTGTTCCAAGTGGAAACTTTTTAGTTTTTAAAATTACTGAAGATGCTACTATTCACTCTTATCCCACTAGTCGGGCACTGTAGGAAAGAAGCCTATGTAAGGAAGAACTTATTTTGAGTTTGAGTGAAATGAATATGTCCCAGAACCCCTCACTCAGGATTAAAAAGAATATCCCCAGGCATTGTCAGATGATATAATTAAATACAATCTGTTTCTGAATCCTGGTGTGTCTCTTCTCAAGATAGTCCAAAGTCAAAGAGATCCTTAAAGATCATCTGGTCCAACAGTACACCCTTAATATGAAAGGGATACAAATGAATTGTTCTGGCTGATGGTATGAGATTGGGAACCTCTTCTTACCCCAGCCAGTCCCTTACATACAGGGAGAAGTCAGTCTTGATAGGCCGTAGAGAAAACACGAACTGAAACGCAGGAATGCAGTCCCTAGTCCAGAGCTCCTTCCACAGCATCTGTAACCCACTAAAAGTCATTTTCCCACTTGCCCTAAGTCCTCAAGAATTCCGGAGAATTCTGTCTGCCCATACACAGCATTACAATTAGAAATAATCAATGGTGGTTTCATCTGCATATAGTTCAACTTGCATCAAGAACAATACCTTGGGCCTTGTGATCACGTCCACATTTTCAATAATTCGCCTAAATGAAGGTGGCATTTTGTTGAGAATTCTGTGCTGTAGAAACTCTTGAGCTTTATGAAACATCAAGCCACCTCCCACCACTAGGATGGAGCTGTACATCTTCTTTTTGGTATCATCAGATGCTGAAAAGACAGTGACATCCCTTTCACATACACCACCACCCTAAGCCAAGCCGCCACCGTCTATAGCTTGGACGACTGCAATAGCCTTCTCAAGGGTCTCACCTTCAACATGCAGCAGAGGAACCTTGCAAAACACCAATGGGAGCATGTTATTGCCCCATCTCCCATCCTGCTACTTGCAGGACTGGCACCACTATCTTTAACTGGGACTACAAGTGCAACATGGTACGCACTCACTTCTGCATAGCCCCATCCTGCGCCCTGCGTGTCCCAGCTATACTGGCCTTCACACAGGCTTCTTCCTCTACATGCAAAGCCACTCCATTTGACTGGCTAATTCAACTCACTCCTTGGGCCTCTCTCAAACGGTTCTTCCTTAAAGAAGCCTTCTTGCCTCCCACTCTTCACATCACCCCCATAAGTAAAAACCTCTTATTAAATCCCACAGTGAGAAGTTCTCATGGTAAGTACTCTTTAGTTCAATTTTGAAGCACCTGCCACAACTGTAATTTCACACTTTTGTGAAAATTTGATTTTGAATTTGTTCTCCTCCACTAGGCTTCAGGCTCAAAGAGCCCAGGAACTAATTCTTAACACCTGACAATGCAAGCACAAAGTAGGTGCTCAATAATTTATGAATATGCTATGCTGCACAACTGTAGTCTAGTCTGAACCCATTCATTTAAAAGCATCTCCCAGCTTCCTCCAAATGTGCTTACAACAGCCGTCTATGCTATGAAGGATGGCTTTATCCAGGCCCAGGGCTTTCCCTTCGAACAGTGAGATGGCAGTCTTCCTGGACATCAGTGCAGTGAGGGCCTCCTCCGAATCATTGCCAGCCATCAGGCAGTCTCCCTGAGAGGATCCCAAATCCACCTCCTGGGAATGAAGTCTTTCTGGAAGGTCAGAGGACTGGCCACGAAGATCCCCTTCAAATCCAATGGGTTTGGATGCAGACTTTCGGTCAGCAGTAGCTTTTGCAGACTTTAAATCAATGAAAAGACAAACAAGCAGATAGTGTAACTAAAATAGAACACTATTGGATGTTCTCCAGCTCGCTCCCACCTCACCCTCCCCTACTGCTATACATGATGACAAAACAAAAACTTGTCACTGGAGAGGAAATACACATTATAATACAGCCAACCGCTTGTGGAAAATGGGACTGAGAGTTGGTGTACAGAGGATGAGGACGTACTGACAATTCCAAAACAAACACTGGCAGGCAGGGCAGATCTTAGAGGATTTCTGTTTACTCGTTGGACTTTAAAACTTAAAAGTCAGTGTAGACAGAATCCCCCACCCTTGAACTGAGTTTTTAAGTGAAGTATTTCAGTGGAATTCTTAGACCAGGAGCTATTCTGGAACCCTTATTTTCAGATCTTTTCAAACCATCTCACGCTTACCCTTGGGACAGGTACAAGACAAAGGTTTATATTCATTTTCTTTCCATCGTGAGCTGCTGATGCTTCACTAGCAGATAAAAACTTTAATTTGTGCCCATGATAACACATCCTATGACTAGAATCAACTGGGACATGAAATGAATTCAGCTCTTTACTTACGGCACGTCTTTCACATTTTAATTAAAAGTGAGATTTTACGGAAAATACTTGACACAGGATACTAAAAAATAGGTACATTTCACACACACACACACATACACACACACACACACAGACTTATGGGAAAGGTCTTCGTTATCTTTTAAATGCATGGACTAGTATTTTGAAATTGGATAAACATTTGTCAAATACAGAAATCTTTCATCCATATTTTAAAGTCAGACCGCCTTCCCCTAAGTACTAACAACAGTATCAACATTCGTGTGCTGTCGGATTGTAGCGACAGCAATGACTATTCCCTAGGGGCAACTTCTACAGGGACAAAACTGCCTCCTCACGGACCAGGCCCACTTCATACCTGCTCTTGTTTGCTCTGCGTGGCCAGCAGGTACTGTTCATCATGAGGGTCCTCGGGGTCGCCCTGGGATCTGTGTTGCAAAGTCGTCATTTTCTGTCCAACGATTCCAAAAGTTGCTGGGTAAAACAAAGCCATTGGAGCCTATACACGCAAAGAAAAGAACGATCAACCAAGGATACTCCTTCCTGAAACAAAGTGATCCACTAAATTTTGTTTTCCCAAGAGAGAAAAATGTCAATCAGATTCTAGAAGTCAGAATGGGCAGGGTTCTCTTTAGGGAATATGTTTTTTTAGTACATGATAGGCTAGAAAACTCGCTTATCATTCAACTAAATGAGTGATGTGACACCACACAAGAGCAACTGCAAAGCAAATGTATAACCGGTGCCAAGTTATCTACTTTAT
This sequence comes from Scalopus aquaticus, assembly GCA_004024925.1. Taxonomy (NCBI): domain Eukaryota; kingdom Metazoa; phylum Chordata; class Mammalia; order Eulipotyphla; family Talpidae; genus Scalopus; species Scalopus aquaticus. The sequence goes on along the minus strand of PVIJ01003936.1, from coordinate 96,484 downwards.
AATTTCCTAATAAAAATGATGCCTAATCTCTCCAAGTAACAACTCATGACCTAGTGGCTAATTAAAAACACGGTCCTCAGATCTGTTCTAATCTATACCACTGGTGTAACCTTTGGTTTAGGGAAGAATAACGCACCACCAATTGACATTCTGACCTCACGAGGGTTCCAATGTGTGCATATTCTCTCCATTTGATGAAACCTGGCCGGCTTGCTTTTTACTCATAGAAAAATACACCCATTTGTGGTTACCTGGAGTTTTTCATCTCCTAATCGAAACTGGTAAAGCAGGGCCGGGGAATCTGGATGCCGTATCTGAAACTCATGGTCCTGAAGCCCAGAGATGTCCTGATTCCAGGAAAAGATGCTGTCAGTGAATCAGTAAACGGCAGGTAAACTCCTCATATTACAATGAAAGCCTCTCTACCATCTGAATCTCAAATACAAAAAGGCTGCCCTACCACTTTCCAACACTCTCACTGGAATATAATTGAACAAATTCAACTGTTCCTTGCTTTCCTTTTAACATTTCTAAAATATCTACCATCTGCATTTTGTCTGCTTCACTAGCAACATACACTAATACAAACAAATGACTCAATTTCCTCCATAACTGAGGAATGTTATGGCCTTACACTTCTCAAACTTTTTAAAATTCAGAATTGTATTACTTGAAAAAGGTAAAAACCAAAGTTTATAAAACATCAATAAGTTACTGATGTTATACAGAAATGATTAAAGGCACTGTTCACAATACTAAGAATGTGCTTCAAATGACGTCATTTCTAGCCTGTACCCTATTATTTACTTGCTACTAATCATTATACCTGAAGGTTAATCTTCATCCTTTATCAGAATCAGACTCTAAACAGACAGAACTTTGCTAAACTCTTAATTGATTTTTAAATATCTTACTTTTTTTTCTAAAAACAAAAATAGCCAATTTTGATTTTTCTCCCACCTGATCTAAATGACAAAAAGTTTCTTTAAGGTGCTGCAGAAGAAGGCAATCCATTTTATTTGTTAATTGGCATTCTCTATAAGGGAACCCAGCTCTCTGCATCAGCCAGTAAAAGCATCTTGACACATCAGATCCCCCATATGCCAGGCAGAGCCTAAGAGAAAAAGGGAGATGTGTAACCTGTTGGTTAAGAAGGTACAAAGAGTGTTTTAAGAACTCAATTGGGTACAGTGAAACAGTTAAGTTTTAAGAAATAACTTAAAGAAAGGGCAGAATGGATGAATGGGATGGTGTAGGAGAACTCTAGCAAACATCAGGATGCAGTCCTGCTTATTTGCAAAAAATATCCAAGAAACAGAACACACACATTAAATCCAGCTTATTTCCAAGTCAATGTTTGCCGATATAGTTGTTTGCCTGTCTATACTCAACCGACAGAGAGGCCGGCAGTCAACAACATACATTTAGGAGAGGAAAATCTCAGACAATACTATCCCTGGATGTGTAATTGGATATTTCTGCAATTTCAAGACTATTGCTATGTTACTTTAATGGTAGGGAATCTGAGCCCAGCATCTTCTCCACACTTCAAGAACCAGTGTCATTAGATAATGCAAAGAATGGATAAGCCCTAAAGAAATATGTTTCTTTATCTTGAGACTCAAACTATGTACTGTGAGGAACCGGAAGAATTAGAGCACCCAGAAGCAGTCATCTTGGAAACATAAAATGCTGCTGAGTACCCATATGTGTATCACCTGAGTGGCAGTTGCCTGCCCTGGGCTTATTTCAGGAAAGACAAGCAGCAAACCTGCTCCTAATAACGATGAACTCTTACATAAGTGGTGACATAATGAGGTTGACTACCCAAGTGACCTCTCATATACTGAATACTGTTATGACAAGAAAGCAAGTACTCAAAATGCCAGCTAGACCTGAAAATCCATTTCACCTGAAGCAGGTTTTCTGATAATAGCATTGATTTATAACAATACTGATGAAAAAGAAAGCAAAGAATCAATTCCTGGCTGAAGTATAGCTTAAAAGTTTTCTGTCTTTGTGTTTTTTTCCCCTGGATTCCTCCCACACCCCAAAAATGTGCATGTGAGAGTCACTGGGGTGCCTAAGCACCCCAATCTGAAAGAGAGAAAGACAGAGAGAGAGAGGCACTGACTTCCATTGAGGGTTGGGTCCTACCTGTGTGCCCTGAGCTGGTCCTACCTGAGATCCTGAACTGGAATAAGCAGGTTGGAAAATGACTGAATACAAATTTATTGTTCACTATTGTGAATTTTGGGTCTTTATTGAGAAGTTTGGCAACATTTCTGTAACGAGGAAAGAACTGTAAGGATTTAACTTACTTATATCAATTAACCTATGGTCAAACTGGTTTCCCTTTTCATTTTGCATCACAATTTCTAAGAACAAGCTGAAGACACTGAGTGAGGCCTTACTGTACACAACTTGCTTAAAAGCTGCTTTGAGAGTGACAGATATCTCTATGCCAGACCACAGCAAAAGACACAGAACTAGCATATGAGCGTTCTCTGTTGAAAAACATACTAGGACATTCAGGAGCTGCTGCTAAGGGTACATGTTAAAGAGATTCAGTGAAAAAGGTTAGATCAGTTGTTTATAGCTTTTCTAGCATTTGCACGTCCACAATTTTGCTGGTTTCCTAAGCAAAATTTGAATGTTAACTGCTTATACATAATGTCTTTCTAACTTGTGATACTTCATAGGTGAACAAATTGTGAGAAGAGAAAGAATGGGAAATACTGGCTCCCAAGTTCCTTACCGAGTATTCCTATGAGAGACCCCATCTTCTACACAGCACACACTTGTCTTTTGGTCCCCAACATCTACAATACATGTGCTGCTTAAGCCACTTCCAAAGGTGGCACACACAGACTCCTGATGGACCACAATCCCTGGAAAACAAAAGGCAGAGGCGCATTCAATTGGGGAACAGTAAAGATCCTAAGACAAATAATGTGCCAAAGTCTAGAAACCTCTGGGTAAATAACCAGGTATTGCTGGTTCCCTCAGAATAAACATTTCAATAGAGTGGAAAACTAACTTTCTAATTAAAAAAGCAACAAAAGGGCCTCCCTAGTGGCGCAGCGGTTAAGCACTGTGCTGTGGAGCCATTGGCAGGGCAGCAGTGAGGAGAGGTCGATGCCCGGCCGGAGAGATTCCCACATGGTGTGGCAGACCTCTCCTGCCTCGCCCGCTACTCCCCTTCCTCAGCAGTGTGTTTCTGTCTGCCTGCCTGTTCTGCTCCCCATTCTGTCTCTGGTGGGCCCTCTCACTGCCCCACGCCCCAGCTTGTATGAATAAATAAATCTTTAAAAAAAAAAAAATCTCATTTCAAGTAAGTCTTATTGGGTTATTGGACATACCTGAGAAACCCATCTTCATTAGGATCATATTCACTAATTCTTTTACATGCTGTTTATTATAGATATCAGGAATCAACAAGATACATCTGTAATACTAAAAAGAAAAAAAAAAAAGATAAAATGGTTAACACAGAAGTCCAGAATGCATTTCAACACACTACTCTTCAAAGAGGATTCTCTTTGAAGGAGTTAAAAATGTTAGGCCCAGAATAAAAGTTAAAACCTCTCTGTTATTTAATTGGTTTTATTTAGGGAAAAAACTCCAAATGTTTAAGTTCACTTTTCTTCTGAATTAGTGAATACTTTTGAAATGAAAAGACCACTAATGTGCCTGAAAAAGGTCCAGGGAGGGAGCATAAAAATAAGCAAGCTTTTAGACTGCAGAACAGTAAACTCCAAATAAACAGTATGAAAAGAGAAAGTGCCAAAGAGGAATTCAGTGAAGAAAAGAGATCCTTAACCCTTTAAGACTGAGAATGCTTCAAAGACACCTTGTTACAAATACTCATTAATGTGTACTTTGGTCAACCAAAAATTTTATTTGGAACTGTAGTTTACCTTTAAATCTTTCAGGGGGATTTCCAAGTATTTTTGTATTGCATGAGACCATATTACTTCAATATCTGCCAGAACAGCTGTAAGGGAGCCCCCGGGTCCTGGGTGAATATTTAACTGACCTCTTCTGATAGGCCAGTGAATATTGTAACAGTCCAATGGGTTAACATACAAGGCCTAGAAAATCCAGAGATGAATACACTGTTAAAAACAATTGTCTCAGAGTTTTTCTGATTCACATTAAAAACAAAACGAAAAACTAGTCAGAAACTATCACTAACATTTGCTGAATATTCTATACATTGAGAATGGAGTATATAATGTCTCAGAAGCCAGTAAGAATATGCAGTCCTGAAAGGATTATGTAATGCTCTGAAACAGCCAGAAATGAGAGGCAAAAAAAAAATGAATCTTAGGACCAAAACTAGTTATTTTCTTCCATTTAATTGAAAGGAATTTTCCTACCTCCTCTCCTACCAAGAATTCAGGGTGATGAGATGTGTTTGTCCATTTATTTCCAGAACAGTGATCTAATATTGCAGGTCGCATTTGCTTGTTGTAAGAAAGTGCCTGAAAAAAGAACCAGATAATTCTCTGAAATTATGCAAAGAAAAAAGGAGTGGGGGTGCGGGGGTAGTATGGGCCCTCTTTTCTTTCTTGTAGTTCAAATTTTAATCACAAATTCAGTTGGCAAAATACTGACTGGTCATAAAAGGATTCTCTTGCCCTTTCCTACCATCTTGATTTTTCCCATAATTTTAACATACAGGCCATGATTCAGTCAGTCTACAATTAACACTGTATCCTGCCTGGCTGTTAAATATAAATTTATATAGTATACCTATTCATGTCCACTCCCAATAGTATCAGTTTATCGTATTAAAAGAGCAAATGTAGTAAGAATATAGCTTCCTACCAAGATTCTGAAATTAAGTAAGTTGTAAGTTTTCACCAATTTGCTGTAAGAAACAACCTTATAAATTATTTGACTTGCCCAAACATTTGTGACAATGATTCAGGTATCTGACGGAGGTTATATTATTTTCCTTTCTTTTTAAAGGAAACCCACGTTGCATTTGCATAATGATATAGGTACAGCACACAAATACTATTCTGATATACTAGTGCTGGTAAGAACGAATCTGAAGAGTTAAGACTGAACCTGTTCAGGGGACACAGGAATCCGTCTTGTGCCATTTGACATCTTTTTAGACCATATTGCTTGATCCACCATTTTGAGGCCATTTTGTCTTTGTTCTTTACTTTCAGGTTTCTGGGAAAAAGGAATGAAAGGTGAGCAATAGAAAGGATATAGTGAAAAGAGAAAGCCAGACTTTTTATAAAAATTCATAACCTCAAATGACTGATAAAAAATTTCATAGTGCTAATTAGAGCACAGCTACTTTATATTTACAAAGTATTTCAGAGACTCTTTCGCTCTATATAATGATCACATTTATAATTTGTAAGAATGTTACATTCCTTTATGTTATTTCGCTTTACCTATCATACTCCTATCAAGGTATATAAAAACATAGAATGGACTTAGTATGATCCACTAGTCATACTAAAAAAATGGAATTCCAAGGCTATAATCAAAATTAAAGAAACTGCACATTCCTAAAACTACCTTTGACTTAAAACTTAAAATCAAGTTATAACACAATACCCACATTTAAAACACAGCACAAATATTTTTTCCAACAATTTTACCATCTTCAAAATTGGATAAATACTTTCTGTTAGGAAATACATTTTTTGCTTTTAAATTAGGATTTGAACTAAGAAGGTAATAAGTACTTCTTGTAGCAATTCAATTTGCTTATGGACTTAAAATATGAGCTTAATTTAAATTTCTACTATCTGGAAGAAAAAATACAGCAGTTACTAGCCACCTGAATGCATCGCTTTAAATGAGTGAGAATTCTGCATCTTCTATTAAAGACCATCTCTAGCAATATCCAATTCATCCTGATGGGTTAAAACAAACTGGATTTACTTTTGTTATGACTATTTCTTTACAATGTAACACTGTGAGCTCAGATGAAAAATTATACTCATTTCCTTAAATGATGTTATTATTTTAAAATATATTAAAGCTATGAAAACGATTAGTATATACACTTGAGTCTAGGCCCTCCAAGAAAACAACCTTGGGCTTTCTCTCCAGGTTCTCAGTTTGTGACTTACATTTAGTCCCTCCCTTAGGAGCCAATTGTCCTTGTACAAGGGCTGCCCTTGCTGTTTGTGTCTTCTTGCAATGACATGAGGAATGCTGGCAGGAAGTGTGTCTGTGGCTCGACCAATCCTTAGAGTTGTTGATCCTGGATGTATAACAACAATGAAGTTGCTCTGGATTTGCTGCAAATATAAAAAATAGGAATGTGACCCCAGTAGCTAACAAGCAGGTAACACACTTAAAGACTGTCTGCCTGCCATGCAGTAACTTTTTTGGTTAGTATAACTTAATCTTATTGCCTATGACACACAAACTGTTTAGACAGACGTTCACCTTTTCCTTATTTTGGACCCTGACATGACCCCCACTACCTGAAATTTCCTCAATAAAGAAAAAAGCCTGAACCTTTATTGCTCCCTGAGCCACGTCGGGTATTAAATTCACCTGCAACCACCTGAAGCTTCAGCACATTGGGAAGCAGGTGATGGACCTGAGGTCGTTTTTCAAGGCTGGGGAAGCTGGGGCTAGACCGGCGCTGGGCAGTCCTCGGGCCCTCTGGCCTCGGAGTGAACCCGCTTGCCCCCTCCGGCCCGGGCCCGCCCCCTTCACGCCGGGCGTCTCGCCTCAGCCTGCAGGCGCCAGAGCCGGGAAGGGAACGACCACCAGCTCGCACCACCCGCAGGGTTGGGGGCCCGAAAGCTCAAGTCCACCGCGGGCCGCTCCCGCCGCGTAAGCCGAGGTCTTAGTCCTAGAAACGGGTCCTGCGCCTCACCTCCTGCAGCGACTCCGGCACCAGCGCGGGAACGATGGGCCGCTTCACACCGCGCTGCTCCTTCTCCTTTTCCCCGCCTTTCTCCTTTCCATTCTCCGCGTCCCCCTTCTCTGCTTGGGTCATGGTAGCCGCCGGCGCCCAGCGGCCGCTCCTTGCCTCAGAGTGACTCCGTGAACGCTAGAGCTGAGCAGCCCATGGGTCCGTGCAGCTTTACAGCGACTGCCCACAACCAACATGGCTGCCTGGCCATCGCCTCAGAGAATTCTGGGAAAGCGGAAGGGCGGAACTCTGGAGGACGGAGGCGGGGTGGAGTTTGGATTGGGTGGCTATGGCTGTGATTGGGCCTTCTTGCAGGATGCCACCACATACTTGTGTTTTTGTTGTTTTGCGCGCTTACAGTGGACAGGTCGGTAACAGGCATCTCATTTTCATCTCATAGCTGTTGTTTCTTTTTTGACCTCCAGACACCACGCACAGTGCTACATCTCCTCATACTTCAGTCAGCCTCTATGTCAGGATTCTCTAGAGCTAGGGCTCTTCTCTACTTATTCTTTGGATGACTTTATGACTTTAAGTACAAAGAAAGTTCCCAAATGTATAGATTCAGTTTGGATCTCTCCCTGAAACTGGTATCTCTACTTGGATATCTAACAAGGCGTTGCAAAATTAAATATGTCCAAAATGGAACCTTTGATTGCATGTCCCCGTAAAATCTTACTCCCACTTTCAACATCTCAGTAATTTTAAAATTTTTTTTAGTTATCAAAAAACACAAATTTGATTCTTAGTTGTCCACATCTTCTACATCCAATCCATCAGCAATTCCTACACTCCCTAAGCTGTATCTTGAATGTATGCACTTCTCCATGCCTACTACCACCTAGTCCAAGCTACTATCATATCTCACCTGGACGACTATAAATTCTTAAGCCAACACACTATTTTCAGTCTTTAATCCCCATTTTACAGAGGAACGAACTGGGATAGAATGTTGTCTCTGAAGATCATAATTTATTGAGTAGCCAAGGCAAGGTCTGAACACAAGCTATTGAAGGGCTACACTTTATTCTGCATTATAGTAAGTTTACCTCATGCAGAGTGGACAGTCGATAATTGGCATCTCATTTCCTCATCACAGCTGTTAAATGTTAAATGCAACCAGGACTCTAGGGTGAGACTTAGGAAAGAGTCCTGCAGCAGCAGTTCTGAGTAGAAGAAGATCATGGGTCACAGGCACAGAAGCCATCACGTACAGAGACTTGACCCTGTCCTCCTCTACTACAGCCTTAGCTGGAGGCTGGAAAGAATGTCAGAATTAAAAGTATATAAAAAGACACGGGTGCAGGGTGAGTAGAACATGTGCACATTATGATAATGCCCCAAATTAAAATAAAAAAATCTTTTAAAAGTATGTAAAAAGATAAAATACCTGACACAGACTTGAATAATCAATAAACTGTCTTTATTATGCTTTTCCTTAAGCTCATTTTAATTGCTTTTCTTAAATTTTTGAATACAGGTGTCTTATACCACTATATTCCCATTTCCTGGCAAATATGGTTGAATAAATAATTATAAATAGATATAAAAATGGTTTTACCTGAATAGTTAGTTTCCAAGTCTTTAAAACACTGAAGTAGGATTTATCTGTATCACTCACTTTTCCAGTATTTTAATACCTATTACATGTAGTCATTATTCAAAGCACTGTGGTAAAGGAGACAAATTCCTTAACCTCATAGTTTCCAGTCTAGTGAAAGAATTTTAGTTATCAGCATTCGGATGGGCGTTAAAGCCAACAGGCAGTATTCTTAAGCAAAATTTAGAATTCAAATTTGTCAAGATAGCCTTCAGAGCCACAATTTTAAAGACCACCTAGCAAATCTTCATTTTGTAGTTCAGGTTTGTCAGTTACAGCTTTATAAATACCCTGATAATTATATTTGATAGCAAATCAGACACGTATTAAAGGTTCATGAGACAAATATTTCAAGATAAAATTTAAGAATACAGATAATATATGCATACTACTAAAATAAGTACAATGTGATTTATTTATAAATGAGAACAAATTAACAATGCACAGTCTCTCAGAGGTTGAAAAAGGTGACACTAAAAGTACTGAATACAGTCTTATATTTCTTTCAATTCAGTTTTTTAATTATAAAGATGAGAATTCACTTTTATAACCTAAAAATATTCACTTATTAAAACTATATTAATACTTTCATAAACAATACAAAAAAGATGAGACAAACGTGTGCATTTATAGAACTGCAGATCGGTCATGCCAGATCCCTGTGCAGGGAATTCCTAGCACGACCTCATTCATCTGTAAGGACACAGAGCAATTCCTGTTTAGACATACACACTCATCCACTCGTTCAGCCTGGTCAGCCTCCAGTCTTTGATGGTTTCCTTCTGCTACGAATGTGCATGTCCGGTTGTCTGCTTCTTAGAGCAGACGTTTACCTAAAAGAACATGTTATAATAATTAGTGACCAGTTTAATTTGGATCTGTATGAAAAATTCAACCATAATTAGGTCCCAAAGACTTTTTCAAAAGACAACTTGATAATAAAGTCAATGGATTATTCAAATTATTCATATTTTCCCAAATAAATGGTATCTAATTAATTACAAAATGTTGGGCAATTTATTTTCCGATAGGAAACCTTCTCATGGAAGCATTTTCAAAATGAGTATCTGCAAAACAATCTCAAATTTTAAGTTACCTTCCTCATCCACCAGCCATTGGAGGAGGACTAGGGCCACGAAGATGATTGATTCGACCCATTCTTCTGGGGGGATTTCCTGGTGGCCTAATGAAAGAAAAAGTTATTTTCTACTGCTTAGTGGACATTACGTCAATTGATTCTTTTTAAATACTCAAAGAGACCCTCTTATTTAATTAAAATAGAAACTACCATATAGATCAGAAGTCAAAAAAACCCCTTATAATGACCCAGTGCATAATGCACACCAGCAAAGTGAGTTTAACAAGGATTGTGATGACGTGAACTAAAAAGCACTTTTGTAAATACCCCACTGAAACCCAGCCCTCAATGACTTTTGCCACACGGAAACAAAGCACAATCCAGTGCTGCTTGATCTTCTGAGTTTTTCATTAACAGCTACAAGTCCAGATTTTATAGTGAAATCTCCAGATTTAATGTTCGCCATCAGTTTACGCTGGCAAATAAAAAAGTTCCTAATTTAGATTTTTCCAATAGGATATTTAGTGTATATTTTAGTTCTACCAGATTAACTATCATCAAATCTGAGGGAACTTGACTTCTTTACAGTGATGCATTAATTTTGTGAAATAGAATTTATACCTTAAATTTCCATGGATTCTGTCTCTATCTCCCCATACTATCTACAATATCTAATTAAAATATACAGAGGGGGTAAAAAAATTTTTTTAAAGCTATACCCTCTTCCATCATCATATCTGGAATCAGATGAGTTTCCATAGCCTCTTCTCTTTTTCACATCTTGCTGAAGCAGAGTTTTGAAACTGAAACAAGAGTCAGAAACACAGAAATGCTATTTTCAGTATTATAAAATGTATTTCCATGGTTTCAACTATCGGTTCTGTGAAAGGATGTCTAAACCAACTTAGAGCCAAACCCAGATATCTCAAAGCCAGCTGGACACCGTCCTCCAGTGCAAAAGTCTAAAGAGAATGTGCTGTGTTCTGTGCTACAGCCAGCCTTCCTTGACCATATTTGCTAATAATTCCCATAGACAGGAATTTCTTCCTCTGCTCTACATCAGCTGTCAGTTTTTAGAGTTCTAATATCTTTTTTTTTTTTTTTTTTTGTAGTACTGCACACACCCATGCCCAGCTTACCTTCAACCTGTTCATTACCTTTGGAAAGAAAGACAGAGCATACTGTGCCAGAGGCACAGAGCTTCTGGGAATCCATGTAAATGGAATTTCATTTCTTTGTGTAGGGACAAGGATTTAACTAAAAACAGTATTTTTAATAAAGTTAATAGAGTGGATAATATTTGTGAGAGATTTTCAAGAAATTTTATGTTGGGTAACTTAGGACCTCTTTTTTCCTTTTTGAGTTTTCTATGGAACTGTCGCTTCCATTTTACCCCTTCTAATTTATCTACATACAGACATTCAATTAATCTTTCTAAACCGTAGCCACAATCAATTTAACTATAAAGATTACAGCCTGCTATTCAAACTTCTCTGCTATCTTTACTGTGTTTCTTCTGCCTGGAATAACTTTCTCTGATGTCCCAATTCTGCTTGTAATCATTGATATTAAGCTCAATGAAGAAACAGATTTTCTCCCTGCTCATGAGACACTCAAATACACATTCAAACTTTGGATAAGTAAGATTTCATAGTAGGTGATGAACAATTTTCCTAAAATAAACAGCATGTGAAAGACAAAAATGCATTTAAGAATTGCTTGAAATTACATGAAATTCATATTTTGTCTCCTCTGTGTTGATTCTAATTATTCATAAAAAAAAAAAAACAACTTTCCTACTTGGAAGATTTCTTATGAAGAGCTAATTCCTCTTGTTCACTTACTGTACAATGTAAAAAGTTGCACACACACTCTAAAGCTGGGAATAGTTGTGAAAAGGAGGTGCTGTCATTTGGCATTACTGTGGGCAGGTCCGGCTCTGCAGCTGCAGGTTGAAGGCTAAGACATGGTCAAGCCTACTGACTCAACTAATATATTTATAATCAGAAGATGTCGGTGGCAGCTTTAATACTGCACAAATCTTCTTTTCCTTTCATAAAAAAGGGCAGAATAAAACCTGCTTCAGAAAAGCTGAGCTTGTTTGTGATATCCAACAAAATGTACCTGATATATTCTGTTAACTTAATTATCAAGGCTATTTTAAAGGGCCACCATACTTACAATAAAACCACAAACTCAGCTATTCCCCAGAAGAAATCTGTTATCAAAGATAATCTCCATGGGGATTGATTCCGACTGTCCAACACTTGTCCTACAGAGAAGAATAAGAGAAACTGCAGTTAGCGCACAAAGCCCTGACACAAATGCATTGATTTTAATCTGTCAGGTAACAACTACGAACTCAGTATTCAACTTGTCTAGTGTTCCCAGAGATCAATGCAAGGAGAGGTCTGTTAGGTACAGACCATTCTGAGGAAAGGTTCAGGGAAGTTAAAGTTCCATGATCTAGGAGTAACACCTTGAATATGCCAAATGCTTTCCTATAGTTAGGAATTTTGGTGAGTGACACTTCAAGTATTTTTTCTTTTGGTAAAATACAAAAATTTACCATTTTAAAATATATAGTTCTATGGCATTAAATACATTCACATTGCTGTCCAACCATCACCAACATCCATCTCCAGAACATTTTCATCTTCTCGAGCTGAAACTCTGGAACCATTAACAACAAACTTCTTGCCTCTGGCCCTTTGCAACCACCACCCTACTTTCTGTCTCTTTGACCCTGACTGTTGTAGAAACTTCATATTTGGAATCACAATGTTTGCATTGTGGTGACTGGCTCCTTTACACATTAACATAATGTCATCAAGGTCTACTCATGCTGTGCATTTGTCAAAATTTCCTTTTTTCTTAGGCTGATTAATATTCATTCCACTGCATGTATATACATTTTCTTAATCCATTCATCTATATATGGATGAACAACCTGGGTTGCTTCTATCTTTGGGCTATTGTGAAAGCGCTGCTATGAACATGAATGTATAAATATCTGTTTAGTCAAGTATTCCGAGGAAACAAATGGGATGGATGAACATGAATGCTTACACCACTTCCATTTTCGTGTTCACAGAATATTTATTTTCACCTGCAAAATCTCTTGCCTATAAAAAGATTGTTTACATACACTCTAACAAGTCTTTAGGATAATTTACTATGATAAAACTGTTATAAATCAAAGAATCGGAGCACTATAAGTACTGAAGAGAATGTGACTTGTTCATTAAAGTAACGGGATGCTGTTGATCAATCACTTTTCAAACCACTTTATCCATGAAAAGTTAGTACTCTAGGATTTCAGCCATACAAATCAAGAGGTCAGAATATTTGGGATGCAAAGAGCTATCTGTCAATTACCTCTCCAGTGCTCACCATTTTCTGAAGAGCTTCACCAGGCTCACCTCTACCCCCTCAGCCAGGGTTTATTTTCCTTTCCTTGACCAGTTTACTTCTATATATCTACTTGGACCTGAGCTCTCACACAGCTACTGAGAACAAAGGGCAACACTTAAAAGACAGACCATTGGTGCTAGGTTTGATTCTGTCTCTTACTAGCTCTTTCACTGGCTAATATGATATTTTCCTTCTCTCATAAAAAGGTAGTCTAGGGTTAGTCCTTATATAGAATTGTTGGGGGGAAAAGTCATTTGACAGTTAAAAGAGAAAATATTGTCAACTATAAAGTGCCGATAAAATGCAATCCTTCTAAGAAAATGGACTTAACTGAAACACTTCAATGTTTCCTTTGTGATTATGAAGAACTTAACTGCATGCCCTTGCATCAGTTTATCTTGTTTTTTTGCATTTACCCTCCTAGTTTCTGAAAGCAAAAACCTTCTTCCCAATACCCGCAGAGGAAAAAAGCTGAGGGCAACAAGCATTTCTCCACTATAAAAATGCCCTAACACCACCTTCATGTTATGTATGACAATCAAATATGAAAATGGAGGCACAAAAGACACACTATAAATACAAAACGTTATTCAATAACGCAATAGAAGTTGCTGGGTTTAACCACAAAGAAAATAATGCAGTCTGCAAGCGGCCAAAACTAAGATGAAACAGTTGTTTTTCCTGTTCATCTCTTTGTTTCAAAGATTTTTAAGTGAGAAATCAAGAGGAAGACACACATACATACATACACACATACATGCATATGCAAGCAAGTGAAATTAGAAAGAGAAATCAAGAGGACAGTGTGAGATTTTGGGGGAGCAAAGGAAGGAAAAGCGCACGCTGACAAATGGCTTCTCATTGACTAACTTAGTCATCTCTGAAAACAAATGGATGATTCAAACAGAACCAGGACCTAGTCAGAGTGATGCAACAAGCACTTGTTAATAATTGCATCAAGGCATTTATTTCACCTGAGTCAAACAGGCAACCGGCCCGGCAGTTCTGGCATCATCCTGACCCAGTTATATTGTCTTTCCAGTCATTTTCTTTGTGAAATCACTGAATTAAGTCTCTCTCATGTTCTCTACTCCGGGTATAATTAACTTGCTCCTAAAAGTGGTGCTTCTTGTCTGTTCTTTTTCGAAATTGAGGGGGAGGGGAGGAAATTACATGTACATCCAGGAGAGCTACCCTCTGGTGGAAGAAAGCAGCCAATCCAAAGCTTGAATCTAATTCTTTTTACACGCAAGGATGCTAATCTCAACCTACCTCGATTCGTATCTGGTCTGAACTATTAACCTTTGCGGTTCTGGGAAAGCCACTTAATATTTATTGGTGCCTCGATATCTCCACCGGTAAGATGGATGAGCAGTTAAGCGAATATGGTAAAATAGTGCCCCAGGCAAAAGCGCTACGCAGAGGATGTTAGCATCCTCATCACCAGCTAACAAGACGGACTCCAAGACCACTTTCCCTAGATCCACAATCGGCGAGGGCGCCCGGCGCTGTCTGCACCGTGGGGGTCTAGACCAGAGCATTAAGACTCAGATACGATCAGCTGACGCACAACAAGCGACGGCGATTTGGCCTCCAGCTCCGCCCGTCCGAGAGGCGGAAAATCCAGGAAAAACGCGAAGGGTGCCTGGCCCAGTCGACAAGGATGGAAGAAATGCCGAGTACGGCCTCCCAAGTCAGGGGTCGCTCCCGCAGCCTTGCCAACTCACCATTCGAGATGTAAACCATTTTGCTTCTTTTTCCCGGTCTCCGGAGAGACTAGGGGTCCTGGCCCTTCTCGGCTTCTGTATCTCCCACCGTGTCCGGCCCTTTAACGTTACAAGCTGCGACTGGACAAATCGGTGACGGAGGCGGGAGGTGGACAGATCCCATTGGCTGTAGGAGAGACACGCCCCAGATGGGCGTTTTGCCCCGTCACACCGGCTACTTCCGGTAAAGCGGCGGCTGCGGGGCAGGTGACCGGATATGACGTTTGGGATAGCTCCGGTAAGCGCTAGGTTTCCTGTCTCCTTTCGGATTTGAACTTGGCTCCCGAGTTCCATCTTGCTCCGCCGGTGGAAGAGAAGTTGCTTTCTAGTTGTTTGATAGACCCAGGGTCGGGGGAGGCAAGAGTGCCACCTGTGCAGTGACTTGAAGAACTGGAGGAAGTTGCCCAGAGTTTTCCACTAGTGTCGCTATTTGCGGGTGTGGAGGGAAGTGCCTTCTGGGCCGAGGAGGTGTCTAAACCCTTAAGGAGCTTTATTGTTACGCCTTTGGGAATACGCGGACGGGCGTGCTGCACGTGCTTTCATGCTCTTATAAACTGGTGTTCTGCTCTTGGACCACAGACGTGATGGAGTTTTTGATTCCCTCTTCTGAAGCCGCTGTAACACTGTGGCGCGAGACGTTTCTCTGTTTTTACTCTAAGGATGGCTACTGCTTGCCAGCGTTGTGGAGGGGACAGATGAGTGGGAACATGCGGCTTGGTCATTCATGAAATGTGAACGACACACTATGTGCTAATGCGTTTTTGCTTATTGTATTCCTGCCACTGGGCAACATTTTTTTTTAAATGGAGGTAATACTGGTTTACCGCACGGTGTATGATTCTTTAAGGATCACATCCCGTTAGATGTCTGGGCTACTTTTTGTTCTTGAACATGGCAGTTTCGTTCGTGTCCCAAAGCCTTTGTACTTGACCATTTCTGCACTAATTTTATTTATTTATTTATTTATTTTACATACAAGCTGGGGTACAGGCCAGAGGCGTGGGGCGGCGAGAGGGTTCACCAGAGACAGAGTGGGGAGCAGAACAGGCAGATCAGAAATACACTGCTGAGGGGAGCAGCGGGCGAGGCAGGAGAGGTCTGCCCCACCATGTGGGATTCTCCCCGGCCGGGAGTCGAACTCGCGTCGCCGCTGCTGACAGCGCCACAGCGCAGTGCTCAATCGCTGCACCACAGGGGAGGCCCCTCTGCACACTTTTAATGGACGCTTGCTTTCCCTTCCAGTTCTCAAGTCCTGTTGTCTCCTCAAAAAGGTTCCTAATCACCTTAACTAGAATGCAACTGGAGATTACATTTGGAAGTTTATTTTGCATTTAACAAAGTCGGTTAAGATTGTAAATATGTTTTAATATCTACAATAAACAAAAATTAATTTCATGTTGATTGTTTTGGACACATTGCTCCCAAGCATCCTTTCCTGCGTTTGAAGTTTTTGTGAAAAATATGTCAGGGGATCGTTCATTTTTCTCAAGGTCCTTTCTTAACCTAGACCTTGTCACCATCATCTTTTCTCTGCTCTATTTTAGTATCTTCTAGTTGAAATCCCACTTTCCACCTTTATTAGTTTTTTCACCTTAAGTAGTATCCACACTGTATCAAGAGTGATCTTATTTCCTTATCTGCAAACTTTTAAATACTGCGATGTAGTGATTTCCTATTGTTTTGAAAATAAAATTTTTGGTCATGACTTACAGGCCCATTATGACTTGTGCACTTAATTGCCCCTTTCACTGTACCTCCTGCCACATTCCCCATTCAAATTATGCTCTAGCAATAGTGTTTTAGTTTCTTTTCTTTTCTTTTTTTTTTGGGTTCACCAGAGACAGAGTGGGGAGCAGAACAGGCAGATAGATGGAAACACACTGCTGAGGGGAGCAGCGGGCAAGGCAGGAGAGGTCTGCCGCGCCACGTGGGATTCTCCCTGGCCAGGCGTCGAACTCGCATCGCTGCCGCCGACAGCTCCACAGCGCAGCGCTTAACCGCTGAGCCACCGGGGTGGCGGTGTTTTAGTTTCTTGAACACCGCCAAGTTCTTTGATGCCTTTAGAATTCTGCACATCCTCTCCACTCTACTTGGAATTCAATTCCCCTGACTCCTTGCATATTCAACTCCTTTTCCTTTAGATCTCGGCATAAGAAATCTTAGTAGTGTCCTTAATTTTGGTCATTGATCGTCATGATTATTTTCTTCAGAATACTTACAACAATGTAAAATTATTTTATCTGATCATTGATTTTTGTCTCCTTAAGAAAATATGAGATCTAAGAGGTCAGGAACTCTGCCTGCCTTGTTTCCTTTTATCCCTTTGAGGTCTGTCATAGTCTCTGACAAATCTAGGTACTAAGAGATTTATTGGTAGAGACATACCTTTCTAAAAGATTGTTCAAAAAATTCCCAATCACCAGAGTAGGAAGGGAATTAACATTGAGATTGCCTGAGTATCAAATAGTGCTAGGCTCTTTTCTATTTCTCTATGTAAATAATTTCTTCCTTGGGTTTAATGCAGTTTTCCTAGTGAACTAAGCCTGGTCTCTTTCGACTGTATTTCATGCTAAATTCAGCAACTGGTTCATCTAATCTTGACTTTTCCTGCTCACAAACTTTAGTTTCTCTCCCTATCTGACAAATAATGCCCAGCTCTCTGGCCCTCAGGGCTTTTCTAATGTATTTTCTTAGATTTATCTCTCTGACTTCTAATTCCCTAATACAACTTGCTTTCCTTCTCTGTTGCTTCTCTACTTGTTTCTTCTTGATAGAGATTTTCTCCCCTTGTTCAATCCCTTCTTTTAGGTGAGGCATGTTCCTATGATATGAAATGACAACTGTGAAAGGATTTTTCAAATTGATTAATTAGTGGCAAGGTGGGATGGGAGTAAAGATATTTCCTCTCTTAATATGAGTGTAAAAGACTGTAATTGAATTTATATATTAAAGGCCACTTTCCTATTTCTTTTTACTTTTTTAATTGTGTGATTAACATATTAGTTTCAAATAAACAACATAGTGATTTCATATTTGTACATATTGCAAAGTAATTACCACAGTGAGTCTACTTAACATCTCTCCCCACAGGTAGTTAGAAAAAAATTTTTTTGCCTATATTAAGAACTCTTAAGGTACATTGTCTTAGCAACTTTCAAATATGACATGCAGTATTATTAACTGTAGTTACCATCCTATGCATTATATCTCATGACTTACTATCTCATGACTTATTTTATGACTAGAAGTTTGTACCTTTGAACCCCTTAACCCGTTTCTCCCATCATTCACTCTCTACCTCTGGCACCTACCAATCTACTCTTTGTACCTATGGACTTGTTTGCTTAAATTCCACATATAAGTGAGATCATAAGGTATTAAACTTTCCTTGACTTGTTTCACTTAGCATAATGCCCTCCAGGGTCCATCCGTGTTGTTGCAGATGGCAACATTTCGTTCATTCTTATGGCTGAATAGTATTCTGAGTGTGCATGTGTTTGACAGTTTCTTCATTAATCCATCAGTGGACACTGAGGTTGTGTCTGTGTTTTGGCTACTGGAAATAATGCTGCAGTGAACATAGGGGGTATATATCTTTTCCAGTTAGTGTTTTTGTTTTCTTCAGCCAAATATCTAGAAGGGAAATTGCTGGATCATATAGTAGTTCTATTTTTAGTTTTTTGAGGAGCATTCATACTCTTTCCACAGTTGCTGCACTGATTTACATTCCCACCAACAGTGTACTCTTTTTACTTTTTTAATGTAACTGCTAGAAATTTAAAATTACGTAGTTTGCTCACGTTTATGGTCACATTACATCTCTATTTGACACTGCTATTCTAGAAGCCATCAGTCTGACAGAAAAGGCATTTAGTAAATACTTGTCGAATGAATGAAGGAATGAATGATATTAATTATGGATGACATTTACACCGGGTTTACTGTCAGGTACTGTTCTAAGAACTTTTCATTTATTAGTTCACTTAATATATTAAAAATACAAAGAACACACGTAAAATGTGCCTGCCCCCCCCAACCAGAATTAATACCTAATTGCAGGGCATTTTCAATATCTCCCAAAAGTGGAACCCTAAACCAATCTGGAACTTCCTAATGAACACCAGTGAGGTAATCTGCATGGAAAAAAAAAAAAAAAGAACACTCCTCCCCTTCCCCTGAAGGAAAGTGGCTCTGCCTGAAATAATCCTTCCTTTTGCTAATAATCTTGGCTCACATTCTTTCTGACTACAAATGCCCGCCATTTTGTGTAACCCAGTGCTGTATCTGTATGAGATGCTGACTCAATTGCTTAATAAGCCAATTAGATCTCTACTTGTGAATTTTGTTTTGTAGCAATCTTTACAAAAACAGCCACAATTATAACAAACAAAATACTTTCCTTGTGTCAGACAGTGTGCTGGTTACCACTCAGCTCATTTAACCCTCAACCTTATTAAGAGGGTTCTTACTATAATTCCTATTTTATAGATGAGGAAACAGCCATAAAAAACTCAATGACTTGCCCATGGTCATAGCTAATAAGCTAAGGTTGAAGAGTTTGTGCTCTTAATTCTGTGCTGTGTACTGCCTCTCCTCACATAATAGAGGTATTGAAGTATGATAATCCATTGTGGTATTCATAGTACAGAATGGAAGGTAGTTTCTAGAGAATGAATGTATCTCATTTTTCTCAAAGTTGCAAAACAGAGTTCAACAGTTTTTTTAGTTTTTCTTTTCTTTCCCTAAGCATAAAAATTTCCTAAGCATCTCTGGGTCAATTACCTTCCGTCCTCTGCACCCATCAGTTAGGCTTTACTCAATGTGCCCAGAGTAGGTCTCTTCCAATAAGTGTCACTTTGATTTGGATCTAAAAGTCAATCGAGGCCCAGTGAGCCTAGCCACATCTATTACTATTATTTAAAGAAAGCATATTAGAAGCTTTTGTCCTTGGCAGTCTCCTTTGCCCTTCCTTTATCAAGGAAGCAATAACTATTCTATCCAGAAGGATGTACTTTGGGGGATGTCATCCAGATGTAGGTATATCTGTAACGTCCTCTCTGAGTCTCATCTTTAAAGATGAGTTCATTTCCTTTGTGTCTGTCATGTGAAGTCTTCCCACCCACACTTGCCTCCCCCCCATATTCTCTGCTCCCTGCAATGCCCCAGGTCCAGGAACACCAGATAAATATCCCTGGTTCTATTTTTCTTTAAAATTTAAACCACGTAAAACTAACATTCATTTGTTATTAAATTGATTCTTTTTTCTTTGCTGACTGGTGTTGGGCTGTGTTGATTACTTGTCCAGTTCCAGAAGAACCCAGAGGGGTATGTGTGGCATTTTCCCCTGTACCCCAGCAGCAGCTACCTCTGGAGCTAGAGTCAGTCCCATTTGAGGCACATGACTAGGGAAGTAGAGAAGAGTAATGTTTACCACAAGATAGTCAGGGACTGCTGAGTTACATAAAAAAAATAAAAAATAAAAAAAATAAAGATGCCTTCAATATTGCCTTTAGGGGACACTGAAAACAGATGGCATTGATATCCTTTATTAACCTTTTATGTGTTTGTTCTTACAGTTATTGCTGTTGTATTCTTTATTCCTCTGGGCTCAGAAATCTTAGCGCTTTAATTGTCCCATTTTTCTACCTTATACTCTTTATTGTTGTTTTTCACAGTAACTTTTTTTTTTAATTTCTTCTAAGTTAGGTAGCCTTATACTGAACATGCTGTGCAAATCCAGGCCTTCCTTTTGTGTGTGTGTGTGTGCCAATAAGCACTTTAGCTGAACCAATGTTTATATTGCTTTACAAGTCATTTTCTTAAAGTACTTGAAATCATTTTCTGCATCAAAATGGGAACATGTCCATAAGAATTTACAGTGCTGTCTTCCTTGGAGAATATGATTGATTAAAAAGTTTGGATTTTCACCTGTAATCTCTATACTTTATCACAGAGATAACTATATTTTCAGCTTCATTAGTGAGATTGGTTAAATTTACACAGCTTATCTTTAAATAACTAAGAAATATCTAGATTCAACTTTGTGGTTCCATTACAGGAAGATATATACTATTCCAAAAGTAATTTGTAACCTTTCAAAGTCATGATCCAGTTTAACAACATAGTTAATTATAAGGGGAACTATTATAGTGGTAAGTGGAAGGGAATAAAAATAAAACTACCAGAGGTTTGGGTGTCAGTTTCCTTCTTCTTCTTTTTTCACATTTTAAAATGACAGGTTTATCATGGAAAGGAGAAAGAAAAAAAGAGATGCACCTGCATAGTCACTGGCAGGTGGTGTTGGGAAAGCTGCCTGTTTCCTTCTGTCTTAGGGACATTAACTAATCATTAAAAGCAAATTTTAAAATATTTTTATAATTGCATTCTACAGCCCAGAAAAAGTATTTCTAAGTCTATCTCTAAGTACCTAAAACTGGAGTAGAGAAATATAACAGAAATATATCTTCTCTTACTATTGTTAAAAAAAATCTGAATAAATTTAGAGATCTAATTGGTCTTGTTAAACTACTCAGGAACCAGGCAACACCCCATCTACAAGTAAAAAAGCTTTGAAAGGGCTTGTACAAAATGGAGGGGTTTTATAGTTTAAAAAAAAGAGGTTAGGACAAGGTTGTCAAAGAAAAGGAAGATTATTTCAGGCAAAGTCACATTCCCCCCAATAAGTCAGTGGGGAGGGATGGTGTTATTATGCAAATTACCTCACTAGTGCTAACCAAGATACTCAGGAATGATTGGTTTAGAGTTCCACTTTTGGGCATAGCAGATTCTGCTGTTAGATTTGCTGTTAAGTATTGGGAGCCTTTAGGACACATTTTGGGCCTGTTTCTCAACACTGTTTCTAAGTCTCAAGGTAACATTGATTTTTATATTTTGAAATATTACAGAAATTTGCCCATTGATTTTAAAGAATGTATGCTTTATTATTTTTATTCACTAAATGGTTTGGAGCAGAGCATTTAAGAAGCCTTAGAATTTTTTGTTGTTGCTTTAAGTTGATATCTGTGTAAAATATGAAAACAAAAGACACAAATGGATATTCCATGAAGAACAATCTTCTTTCTTCCTTTATAATCGAGCATTCTAGTTTAATGAGATTGTTGTAATCACTGATTCCCTAATTCCTCGTGGACAGTGATAACTTCAGTAACAGATTCACCTCTCTGAATTTCCATCTTGGATGACTGAACAATTTCTTACTCACTTACTAGCTTGTCAATGTTTTCTTTCCCCCATTATTTTGTCCAGGTATTTTAGTTGTCCTCACTTTAGTGTGTGACAAAGGCAACTAGGGACTCCAAAACTATTAAGGGGGACATGCTCGTAAAGAGATCCAGTCATCTGTCAACAAAGAAAGAAAACTGACCCTTAGCATGAAACATCTTTAATATAATTAGTGTTCATAGAGAAAAAAGAACAGATATTCCTAATAAAACTCTGAAAATTAGCCATCCCTCAAAAATTTCCCATCCCTTCATGCAGAAGTGCCCAGCCAAACAGGTTTGGCCCAAAGCATGGTTGCTGAGACCTGAAAGCTTGTCAAAGTCTAAGGTACCTCCTGATGGGGAACCATAAAAAGAGGGCTAAACAGTTTCCCAGAGAGCTGGGAAAGGAGATACCACATCAACCACATAGTTGCTGCCATTGCCCCTTCCAGGGAACAGGAGCAACTTTCCCATGTGTCTCTTACTGATGTATCTCTTCCAAGTATCTTTCCGAAATGTCTCTACATCTCTCTACTCCATGTATTGCCCTTCAGTTCCTGGGTGCAGGTCAAAACCAGAGATCAAGACAGCAAGCCTGGCTGCCCTCTATGTTTTGTAGGCCCACCTGGCCACTCAGCTCTGACCCTGGTTCCCAGTAGCTCCTCCCTTAGGAAGTCCGATTCCTGGCATAATGGAACTTGTAGTACAAGCGGGTTGGACGTAAGTGGGTGTGGGGAAAACGGCATCTCCCCTTCATGGAGGTGTATCTGTAACACTCAGAAGGAATATTAATAAACATTACTTTTCTTAGAACACAAGTGGATTTGTAACTGGGTGGTCCCCAGGGAAAAGGGAAGTTCTAGGTTCCCTGCCCCACCCAAGGAAGGATGGAACAGAGCAGGGAGGAGAAGAGGCTAGAGAGGAGACTGAAGACGGAAGGAAGGATGGAGAGCAAGGAGACATGGAGGAGGCACATAGAGCAGAGAGACATGTAAAGAAATTGGACTTGCTTCTTGGTCCTGGCCTGGTTGAAACAGATGTGGGTGAGAAACCCATGGGGTTTTGCTCCTTTTGTCCCACCTGTGCTGGGCCCCTCCTATCCCTTTCCTGTGTGTTCCCACTAGGAGGTACCTTTGACTTGTGGCAGGCTTTTGGGCCTCAGCGGCCCTGCTTGGGGCCAACCCTATTTGGCTGGACATTTATGTACTAGGGAATGGGTAACTTTGAGTGCTTCATTTGGAGACTTTACTCTTTGACTTGTCTTTGTTGCACACTAATTGTATTAAAGTTTCTTTCCATTAAAGGTCTTTTTTTAATATATATATTTTTATTGTTATTTATGTCTTTTACATTTTGTATTCCCCTTGGGTAGCCCACCACCAATTCACCCATGATCCATCTCCATGGTCCCTTGTGTTATTTTCTATTCCATTTTGTGCTCTTAAAGGTCTTACACACCAAAGTATGTTTGTCTTGATGTGGCTTGTGGCAGAACCTGTTCAGAGCCTGCAGATTTGGGGGTTCTCAGTTGCCCCTCTCTCTGCCCTGTAACAGATTGATGCATTTATTTAACCAAATCAACATGAAAAATTAGGTTAGATCATAGATTAAGCACTGTTTTGCCTTTGACTTAAAAGATTCTGTTGTTTATGTATACATAATTTTTCCAGAACAACTGCTGTTTTCCTAATATAGTCCAACACATTGTTAGTTATGAACAGAAAGGATAGTTATAAATACAGATAATAAATAAGTAGACATAAAATGTGTGGATGGTTAAAGTATGTTTATTTTACCAGTAAGCATTCACCTTTAATCTTTGCCTAAACAAACAGATGAATAAAACTTTGGTTTGATTCGTTTGGCTCTTTTAATACTAAGTTTAAGGGAAATAGGTTTATCTTATAGTCTCTTGGGGGGGTTTCTTTATGACCCAGTTGTGACTGTTCTTGGTGGGATTGAAAGGATTGAAAGGATATGGTTAGGGAAGTTGCTATAGTCTCAGCTTGTTGGGCAGGCTGTTGATTGTGAACACATTATGAATTTTTGGGACCTCCTAAGTGCCTTCCCCCCCTCCATCTAGCCAGTAATAGAGCAAAACCATTTTCACAGACTTAAAGTCTGAACAGGCTCCACACTATAGCCAATGCAGTAATCTTCTGCTTGAAGATAAAGCTAATCTTTTCAGACTCACTGATGAGGAGAGTCAGGTGAAGATGACTTGGCAGTAGGTAACAAGTCTTTATATCTCTACTGTGCATTCTTTATGAAGGAAGAGATTAAATACTGAATTGCCTTCCCCTAGCATCCCCTTATCTTGGTCAGACAATTTAGAACTAGAAGTCCGACCTGTTAAGAATTTGTTTTTAATTTCAATGACTCACTGTTGTTACCAATGTAAACTAAATTCAAGCTTGTGTTTGACCGCCTCTCACAAAGTAAAATCTGTTTACTTGGTTCAGATCCTCAATTTGATTATCTAAAATTCTTTGTCTAGTTATTGCAACTTTTTTTCTGGTCAGCATGGTGATGCCACAATCACTTTATTTCTTCTTACTAATATAATACAAGCAGCTTGGTTACTATTGTCCAAAGTCAAATATGGTTCTCAACTTCAGAAAATCATCTCTCACAGATATTAGTAATTCATCTTTTTTGCTATGAACTTCTTGTTTTTGATGGAAAGTATGAAACAGAGACTCTGAAAATGGAATCTGGCAACTGAAGAAGTGTTGCTTGATTTTATTTTTTCAATTCATTTTGAATGTATTTAGCTACTCCTTAGTGGTACCCAGTCTTTCACGTTCATACTGAGACATTTCACAAGTGTGTTGGAGACCATATGTGCAGAAAAGTGGAAAAGC
This sequence comes from Scalopus aquaticus, assembly GCA_004024925.1. Taxonomy (NCBI): domain Eukaryota; kingdom Metazoa; phylum Chordata; class Mammalia; order Eulipotyphla; family Talpidae; genus Scalopus; species Scalopus aquaticus. Next base: position 71,632 of record PVIJ01003936.1, on the reverse strand, counting down.
AAGTGTAAATGAATGTAATCACCTTGGTTTGCTGACCTGTTTGGTCTCTCGAGTTCATGTGCCTAGTCAGCTGATTGGCAAGGGATGAGAGCAGATATAGGGGCTGCCAGGGTAGATGGCTATAAGACTGTTACTGGTGCCTTAAGCTCACTGCTATAGCAGTCATGGCAGCATAAATAATTTGCACTGGGGTTTAATAGACTGGGTACCAGGGGCCCATCCTGGATGGGGAAGCTGTCCAGAATGGGAGACACTGTTTTTAGAAATGTAAAATTCCAAAGAAACCCAACTAAGTTATGTTTTCCATCATAAGCCTTGAAAATATACATTTTTAAACCCAGTGTTCCCATATCTAGATTTTATTTTAAAAGACCAATGGACAATATGCAAAAAAGGATTTATATGCAAAGGTTTTTTACCCCCCCCCCCCGTGTTATTTAGAATGAAAAATTGGAAACCATGTAACAATGGAGGATTGGCGAAAGTTTTAATACAATAGCATTCTATATGCAAAAGAAATATATGTATATGGAAATATATTAAAATGGGATGATGGGAGCTGTAATTATTTTCTTTTTTTCTATTCCCAAATTTTCTATAATAAACATGTGTTCTACTTATAATGAAAAATAAGTATCAATTTTTTTTATAGTTACATATATTAGAACTGAGATATCATCTGGTTTCATTTTAAAAGTTTAGGCAATTTTTAAAAGTATTATTTTTCCAGAAGAAGTGATAAGAAATTAATAATCAAGGGTTTTACTCAGGTATTTGTTCCTTTTGGAGTACATTCTGAAGGCCATCTTATTTATTAAGGTTGTGCTTGCTTTGCCAAATTGCTATAGTGTACATATGTGTACACATGGGTATACCACTCAAGTGAGTTATTCAGTGTTTTTTGGTTTTGCCTAAGTATGAATAGAATCTAGTAAGAATAAAGTAGATATACTTTCAAATTCCTTGCTAGTTTGCTTAATTCTGTTGGTCAAAATGAAAACTTATGGTTCAAATGCTATGAATGATCAATTGGCAATGTTACTGGATAAAAGTTTTATTTTAAATGTGTGCTGTTTCAGAGACTCCTATTTTACAGCTAAAAAAAAAGTTCAAATAGGGCTATGGACCTTTATAGACACTAATCCTTCTTTGGGTAACTGACTGACCTTTGATAGACAGTAGAAGCATCTTCCCAATATTTTGACCATTTTGAAAAAAATGGTCTGAATCAAAAAAAGAAAATGTATGGAATTTGACATGATGGCCAAAAACTTAGAACAAATATATCTACAAACAAACAAAACAAAAGCCAAATAATTGCTGTCTGAGTGTTTGGTGTTATCCTTTAATAAGCATTTTAAGAGTATAAAAAATAGATTGTGGCAACTGGGCCTTATTTTCAGGGGAAGGAATTAAGAGCCCCACTCAATTATTTTTGCTTCCCAGCGGGAAGGCACTCTCTGGAAATTGCATGCAGGGAATCCATGTTGAAAATAAGTTATTTCCTTAAGTATGTATGCAGCAAACTACAAGATGGGCACTGCTGTCTAAAACAGAGGAAGAGCTGTGGAAACCCTGGCTTATGCCTTGGCTCTACAAGGCCACAGAAATTTGGGGAGACCTGTCCACATAGTACTCACCAGGCATGCTCTGGACAATCAGTTGTGGGCAATTTGTTGAGCTCTCATACCCAAATAAGCTATGTTTCAACTTTAGGAATAAAGAAATTATTTTTGAAATCTAAGGCTAAAAGAGGAAGTGGTTTCTTTAGGTCCTCTGGTATGAGCCTTTTTTTTTTTTTAAAGATTTATTGATGTATTTATGCCACAAGAACTGGGGTGTAGGCCAGAGGTGTGGAGTGGTGAGGGGATTCACCAGAGACAGAGTGTGGAGCAGAACAGGCGGATCGAGCGAAGTACACTGCTGAGGGGAGCAGCTGGTGAGGCAGGAGAGGTCTGCTGTGCCATGTGGGAATCTCCCTGGCCAGGGCTTGAACTCATGCCACAGTGGCTGTGGACAGCTTAATAGGCTGAGACTCAACCCGTTGCGCCACCAGGGAGGCCCCTGGTAGGAACATTTTTAAAAGCTTGCCTGGCTTTATAATATGATACAGGGGGGAAATGATTCCTTAGATGCTTCAGCATATTCTTGTTTCTGTCTTTTTAATTGAGCTCTGGAATTTAGGAGAGAACTTCAAAAATATTCTGGCCCTTTACTTTTTGCTCTATCTTGTAAATCTCCATTAAAGTATCCAATCATTAAGCTATAAATTCAGTTTTACTTGACAAATCTTTATTAGATTTTTCCTGTGTACAAGTCATCATGCTAGGCAATGGCTCCAGTAACACTGGTCAACAAATTTTTACAAAAGTCATATAACTGAAATAAAATTAGTCAATTCTTATCAATTTGTATGTGCTCAACACGAATATGACAATCAAATTCTAATTTTGGCCCTAGATTTTCTTTTGTAATCTATTACAATAAATTGATGTTTACATCACAAAATGCATGACAATCACTGGTCAACAAATTTTTACAAAATCATGTTACTGAAATAAAATTAGTCATTTCCTATCTATTTGTATGTACTCAACACAAATATGACAATCAAATTATAATTTTGGCTCTAGTTTTTTTGTAATATGCAATAAATGGTTGCTTACATCACAAAATGCATACCAATAGTAATAGGCCTACGGTTAATACCTGTAAAATATCAAGTCAGAGACTACTCCTTAGATTTCTTCGCTTGTCTCTTGTACAGCTGTTCAGGAGCATCTCTGGGGAGTGTCCAGCAGTAGTCAGCCAGCATTGTAGTGGACCATTTTTCCTGGTATGTTTGTTCCATTGATGTGATATCTTGATAAAAACATTCGCCATGTTCATCACTAACCATATCCAGTTTTCAGGAAAGAAATCCAGATGGGAATGAAGGAAGTGGATCTTTAGAGACATATTGCAGCCAAGTTTCTGCTACTATATCAGCATGTCTTCTACTAGTTCCTTGTAGTTTTCTTCCCTAACATTCCCAAGAAAGTGTGTAGACACTAGGCGAAAAGCATTCCATGCTTGTTTCGCATCACCCTGCAGCAAGTTGTTGAACTGGTTATCTCAATGCAGACAGAATGTTTGGGTAGACTATTCTTGACTTCTTTTGCTTCGTTATTCTGCCAGAAAGAGGAGGAACCAAGCAGAAGTAACAGTCTTTTATGTGGTTGCTTGGCTCTCTCCACACCGTGGGCACTGCAAATGGCATTGATGGTCTTTTGCCATTTAACCACTGTGAAAACTGTGTTGTACATGGAGCACAGCATATATGTGGGGCCCAAGGCTTGTCTTGGTCACCAACCTTGCATCGAAGTAAAGACGAGAAGCCTTCTTCACTTGAGAAGTGATACTTCTCTTCTGGTTGGTAAATGTCACTTCCTCACAAATAGAGCAGAAATTGTCCACGCTATTAATGCACTTTCAAGGTATTGCTTGAAATTCTGTATTGTGCCTGAATGGATAAAATAATAACAGTTCTTGGAACAGTAGCTTAAACTGTCTCGCACAAAGTCTGAAATATTTTCAATGCTCAACCTTTCTGACAGGGCTTTCTATAGTGCACTGTTGATGTCAGCTTACTTCAGCAGCTGCCTGGCAGTAGTATTGAGTTGCATCAGAAAATGATGCAATCAACTCTGGATGATGTGTGCATGATGATATTATGCAATACGATGTAATATTCCATCATTCTAGGCTGATTTAGGATGCTGTTGCAGTCCTACTGGATAGATTTGCACCGTGAAACATATAAAATGAATTCTATGAAGTATCTTCTAAGCGAGATCTATTAAAAAAATTTTCAGGGTTATATTCATGTTCAGCACACCAAGATACTACAGATTAGGGCTTTTTTAAGTCAGTAATGATCTCACTGTTGTCCAATGTAATCATAGCTAGTGTTATTTAGCACTTACTATGTGTCAGGTAAGCATTTTCCATGAATAAGTATTGCATTGAACAAGCAAGACTTCTGGGTTGTGATTAATAATTTTATCTTTAAGCACATGCAATTTGCAGCGACATGGATGGAATTAGAGGGGATCATGCTCAGTGAAATAAGCCAGAAAGAAAGAGAAAAATATCGAATGGTTTCACTTATAACAGGACTATAAGGAAACCAAATAGGAGGGAGACAATGGGGGGGGGGGGTGGAGGCGGAGGGAGGGAAGGAAAAGCGCACAAAATGGAATAGAAAAGAACACAAGGGACCATGGAGATGGATCACGGGTGAATTGGTGGTGGGCTATCCAAGGGGAATACAAAATGTAAAAGACATAAATAACAATAAAAATATATTTAAAAAATAATTTTATCTTTGTCCTCCACCACTCCTTCTTTCTTTGTGTTTTTCTATTCCCAAATTTTCTACAATAAACATGTGTTCCTATTATTCATAGAAAGAAATATAAAAAAATTAAGTTATACATATTAACTGAAATATATTAAAAACTGAGAGATCATCACTAGTTCTCCTATGTTTCTAAATGAAGACTTGGACAAGTCCCACAACTTCTCTGGTTTCTCATAAAACTCATATAATTTATCTATTCTCTCAGCCTTTAACAATGTCTTAGATGTTACTAGTATCTATCTTTTAAACATCCATCCTAACTGTCTTTAAAGAAATCCTCTTAACAATTCTCTCTCTACTCTTGTCCCCTTTGGAGCCCCACGCAGGAAGGGTTTAAGAGTTTTAAAAAACTGGATTTGGGATGGCTTCTTTTCAAAGATGCATCTTGCTCTCATTCTTCAAAATGTTGCATCTAATTTATCCAAGTGCTTTGGTCAAAACTTCTGTTTTCACATCCTCATGCACTTGTCTTACTCCATTGAGTCCTTCCAGTGACCTTATGAGGTTGATATGGTTGTCTTCTCCATTTTATAGATGAGGAAATCAAGGCTTAGATTTAGTAATTTATTCAGAGCTAACATCTGATGGAACTGGGATTGACCCAAGCTGTCTGACTACAGAATCCCTGCCTTTAAGTAATTTTCATTCCCACCAAAAGGAGGGGTTCTGAAAGGAGCATAAATGATTAATGTAAGACTGAAGAAGTTCTTCCCATTGGAGATTCACACTAGAAGTGCCCAAGGCATGTGGAAGAGGGAGTGTGCACTCTCCGGAGAGGATCAGAGAAGGATTCCTGAGAAGTGATGGTTGAAGTGTATCTTGTAAGCTAAAGTGTATTTTGACAGGAGCAGTAGGAGCTAGAAATGAAATGAAGAATGTATGAGATTGTATCTGTCCTTCAGAAATCCTTTCACTTCAGCCTGATCTCCAAGTGATCATATATCTTAAGCTTAATGAAATTTATGATGGAATTAACTTGTGTTGACTTTTTTTTTGGCTTTGTGAAAGACAGTTATTTCATCATTGGCTTAGATTTGCGGTCTACCTTTTAAAAATCTAGCCGGTAGACTGTCACCTTAGAAATGTTCTAATTGGCATCAAACCCTGTGTAAGATGTTTTCCTTTTTCTTTTGAATGCTTTGTAATGAGTGAAATGCTATCTCAGAAATCACTTATTTTTCAGAACAAAATGTATGACTGCATGTATGCATCAATTACTCAAGTAAACTTTTTGATTATTTTTCAGTGTCATCTGTTGATAACTAACCTTTGAAACATAATAAGGCAGGAGTGACTCATTTGGGTGCCAGTGAATGCCAGGCACATGGACACTGGCAAATAGGGGGTGTCTTTTCTTTTTAAAGGGGGCCCAAACTTTTTATTTCCTGTCACTTTTCACCATGTGGGATGTGAGCAGGGGTGGTAGTGTAGCCAGAGCTTCTGATAGTTTCAAGAGACTATTGAAATCTGACTGATTATCTGAAATTTCTCTGTTTCAAAATGTTAAAATATTGGTAACTGATTCATATTTTTAAAAATCTGGCGCTGGCCAAAGAAAATATGCCTATGGGCCAAATACAGCCCCAAGACTGCTTGTTTGAAACCTTTCCTTTAAGATATACCCACTGGAAATTAGTGATATCCTTGTAGGCCTAGGCTGGAAGCATATAACTATAAAAAAAGAAAAGCTAATTGCCCAAGTCTTTGTTATGAAAAAATTTTAAAGATTGTAATGTAGAATATATGATCCCCTTTGTACCCATTACCCAGTTTAGACAATTAATTATCATCTCGGCCCGTCTTTTTTCACCCATACTCCCACCCACTTGCCCTATTTCCTTAGGTTATTTTAGAGCAAATCCTAGACATTATAGTTTCATCTGTAAATATTTCAGCAAAACACAAAAGCTTGTAAGAATTTCAATACCATCTTCCCACCAACAAAAATCAACGATAAATTCTTAATGTCATTAAATAACTAATATTCAAAACCCCCTTCTAATTATTACCATTTTTAGCAGTTTTTTTCAATTTAGAATTGAAGTACTTTGCAGTTGTTTGTTATGTCGTGATAAATTTCTTTTATTGATAGTTTATAGATAAAAATAGCATTTTAATAAGAAGTAGATAGTGGTGGTGGTTATACAACCTTTTGAATATACTAAAAAACACTGAATTGTGATGAGTTTTATTTTATTATTCAGTTTTAAAAAATTAACATATTATAGATATTATAAAACATTGAGTATACAGTATAAATTAAACATTATAAAAACTTTCACTGTAAAAGGAAGCAAAATATTTTCCACATGAGCAATTTCATCTTGATTCCTTTCAAAAATGTTGATTGTTCTGTTTTGTTTTATTGATTGAGGCTTAAATTTTGACTCCTTATCAGCTCTGGTAGATTGTAGATAGGGTTTACCTATTCATGTGACTTCAAAAGAAGTGAGATGTATTACATCTAGCTGTAAATTTGATGTGGGAAAGCGCTTGCAGATCTGTAGTGTTGTTTTATTTTTTCAGCTTAGACTAAAATGAAGAGTTTTCAATGTTGTTGCTTAACACTAATGATCAATGAAGGGTATTTATTATATATAAACAGTGGGTTGGAGATGCAGACCAGAATGAGCAATGTGTGACTGGTTTTCTGATTATGATGCAAACGTATAAAATAAAGGTTCTATGGCAGAAATGTAAGAGAAATTTACACATTGACTAGAGATATTTTGAACAGTACAAAGAGTGCATATTATTGTGTAACATGGCAACATATTATGGGTAACACCATTTGCTACTAAGACTATTTTTAAACAGCGACAGTATACAATTTTTTTTTCAAATTTTTACTGTGATAACATGCACATAACATAAAATGTACTAGCTTAAACATTTTAAAGCAGGGATAGTTCAGGGACAACTGAACACGTTCATGTTTTTGTGTATTTGTCCCCACCACCCATCTGCAGCACTCTTCATCTTACAAAACTGTACCACATGCCCATGAAACTCTAGTCTCCCTACCTGCTAAACCCCGGGAACAACCATTATGCTTTCTATCTGTGATTTTGTCTGCTGTAGATATCATATAAAAAATGGAATCATGTAGTATGTGTCTTTTTGTGACTGATTCATGTACTTATATATCTTCTTTAGAGAAATGTGTTTTCAAATCCTTTGCCTGTTTTTGAGTCAGGTTGTTTGAGCTTTTGTTGTTGAGTTTTAGGAGTTCCCTATATATTCTGGAGAGCAATCCCTTATTCGATATGTGCTTTGCAGTTATATCCTCTCATCCCATAGGATACCTTTGTTGATTGTGTCTTTTGGTACATATATTTATTTTTCATGAAGTCAACTCTATTTTTCATTTGCTTCTTTTGTCTTTGGTGTCATATCCAAAAAAATTGTTGCCACATCAAATGTCATGAAACTTTTTACTTATATTTTCTTCTAAGAGTTTTATTGTTTAGGCTAGATTTAGATCTCAGATCCCTTTTCAGTTAATTTTGTGTGTGTTGTACCAGGTAAAAGTCCAACTTCATTCTTTTGCATGTGAATATCCAGTTTTCCTGCACCATTTGTTGAAAAACCTTTCCCATTGAATGGTCTTGTTGTCCTTTTTGAAAATTATTTGCCCATACAGTCAAGGACTTTTTCTGGGCTCTCTTTTCTAGTCCACTGGTCTAACTGTCTTTTTTTTTTTTTATCCCAGACCACACTGTTTTGATTGCTGAAACTTTATAGTAAGTTTTGAAATTAAAAAGCAGGAGTCATTTGGCTTTGTTGTTTGTTTTTAAGATTGTTTTGGTATTAGAGATCCCTTGACTCCATATTAATTTTAGGGTGGGCTCTTCTATTTCTGCAAAAAAAAAAATGTCATTGGGATTTTGATAGGGGTTATGTTGAATCTGTAGATCAATTTAGGTAGTGCTGAAATCTTAACAATAATATTGTCTTATGATATGTGGACATGGAATGTGTTTCCATTTATTTAAGTCTTTAATTCCTTTGGTAGTGTTTTGTAGCTTTTGTTGTACAAGTCTTTTACTACTTTGGTTAATTTCTAAATTTTTTTTTGATGCTATTGTAAATAGAATTAGTTTTTGTAATTTTTTTCAGATTGATAGCTGTTAATGTATAGAGATACAGCTAATTTTTTGGTATTGACTTTTTGCTTTGCTAGTTTGTTGAATTAATTAATGCTAACATTTTTTTTCTTGAATACTTTAGGTTTTTCTGATATAAGGTCATAGCAACTGTAAACAAAGATTGTTTTATTTCTGCTTTTCTAATTTGGATGTGTTTATTTCATTTTCTTACCTGATTATGTAATTCTTTCTAGAACTGCCAGTACTATGTTGACTAGAAGTGGTGAAAATGGCATCCTTTTCTTTTCCTAATTTTAGAAAAAAGCCTGTTAGTACTTTACCTTTGAGTATGATGTTTGTTGGGGCTTTTTCATGTGTAGCCTTTATTATATTGAGGTAGTTTTCATCTATTCCCAGTTGCTTGAGTGTTTTTATTATGAAAGAGTGTTGCATATTGTCAGACGGTTTTTCTGCATCATTTGAGACGATTGTGTGGATTTTTTCCCCCTTTATTCTGTTAATGTGGTATATTACATTGATTGATTTTTGTATGTTCAATCATCCCTGTACTCCTGGAATAAATCCTACTTGGTCATGGTGTATAATCCATTTAATATGCTGCTGGATTTGGTTTCAGCTTTTTTGCATCAGTGTTCATAGGGATATTGGTTTGTTGTTTCCTTGTAGGGTCTGTGTCTGGCTTTGTTATCAGGGTAATGCTGGATTCATAGAATGAGTTAGGAGTGTTCCCTCTTTAATTTTTTGGGAAAATTTGAGAAGGATTAGTTCTTTAAATGCTAGGTAGAATTCATCAGTGAAATCGTCAGGTTTAGGGTTTTTCTTTTTGGGGAGATTTGTGTTTGTTTTATTTATGTTTATTGTGATAACACTGGGTCACAGCCCTGTGTGTGTTTCAGGGGTATAGGTTCACACCTCTACAAATGTACGTTATCACACTATACTCATCACCAACTCCCCAATAATCTTCTACCGTCGTCATTGTGCTTCCTCCTCCTTTTGCTCCCATTCCTACTCTCCCCTCTGGTAGCCTCAGTTCTATAATCAGATTTCAAGGATTTGCTTTCTTTTGTTTTGTTCATCCTTTGCTTTGTTTTTTTGTATTCCACATATGAGTGAAATCACCTGGTATTTGTCTTTTTTATTTTTGACTTATTTCACTTAGTTTAATCCTATTGGGAGATTTCTGATTATTGAGCCAATCTCCTTACTAGTTATATAACTATTCAGATTTTCTATTTCTTCACAGATTAGTCTTGGTAGATTTTATATTTCTAGGCTTTTGTCCATTTTATATAACTTATTCTATTTATATATATATATATTCTATTTTTATATATTTCGTGTGTGTGTGTGTATGTATTCTATTTACATACCATATTTGGATTTAGTATTTTTTGACTTTACAATGGTTTGTAAGCTATAAATATTTAGTAGGAATGTCAGCAAGTCCTTGAATAATAGCATTGTTTTATTCCATATCATTTTGTTAGAATATTGAGGAGGAAAAAAAGAAACCTGGGCAGCAATTATATGAAAGAAGAATGTTATTATAGCACCTAGTCTTCTTATATGTTGTTTCACTTAAATTGGCAGTTTCTAAGAACCTATTGACAGTATTAAGGGAGAACTTATCATACAGTATAAGTCTCATGATGTTAGACAGCAACAGTGAACCACAGCTCCCAGTCAGCATGGAAGCTGGGATATTTTCAAATATGATAAATGTATCAGGAGGCAACCCTTATGTCAAGGAAGATCTGTACTATTTTATAATCCTTCTTATTTTTATAGAATTGATATTCTATATGGTAATGTCTCCTTTTTCATCTATGAATTTAGTAATTTTAGTCTTCTCTTTTTTTTAGTCTATCTAACTAAAGGATTGTCTATTTTGATGATTTTGCAAAGAGTCATTTTTGGGTTTCATGCATCTTCTCTATTGTTTTTCTTTTCTCTAGTTCATTTATTTATGCTTTATATCTCCTACCTTCTTCTAGCTTGGGTTTAGTTTGTTGTTTCTTATCTAATTCTCTATGTGGTTAAGTTGTTGATTTGAGATCGTCCTTGTTTTTTAATGTATTCATTTATAGCTACAAAGTTCCAGCTTAGCATTGTTTCCACTTTGTCTCATCAGTTTTGGTATTTCATATTTTCATTAATATTTAAGTACTTCCTAATTTCTGTTGTGATTTCTTCTTTGATCTACTGATTAAGAGTGTGTGTTGTTGAATTTCCACAAATTTATTAATTCCTTCTATGAATCCCTAACTTCATCCCATTACTATAGAAGATAGTTTGTGTGACATCTGTCTTTTAAAATCTGCTGAGACTTAATTTGTGTCTAATATGTGGTCTGCCCTAGAAAGTATCCCATGTGCATTTGAGAAGAATGTGTATTCTGTTATTGTTGGGTAGAGTATTCTGTATGTGTCTGTCAGATGTACCTGCTTTATTGTATTGTTCAAGTACTCTGTTTCCTTTCTTTTCTCCAGCCTGATTGTTCTCTTTATCATTGTAAGAGGGGTATTAAAATCTCCAACCCGTTATTGTAGAATTGTCTATTTTTTTTCCTTCAATTATGTCAGTTTTTGCTTCCTATATTTTGATGGTCCGTTATTTGGTACATAGTTTATCAGTATTTTAAATTCTTACTGTATTGAAACTTTTGTTAACATATGATGGTCTTTCTATATCACTTGTAAACTTTGATTTAAAGTCTATTTTATTTAATAGACTGTAATCCAGCATAAAACTATAATTTGCTGAGCCTAATTATGTTTATAAGCAGACTCCAAAGAACAAAGAGTAAAAGAAAAATCTGAAATGCTTTATTTTGCAATGCATTATATCATTAAAGTTAGTTTTAGAAATTTTAAATTACTAGTTATGGGTTGAATTTTGTGTATCCCCCTGCACCCTATTCTAAGCACTATGATCTTCCAGCCATCTACCAACCGAGGAGATAGGTATGGAATAGATTTCTCATGTACAGTCTTCAGAAGGAAACAACTATGGGCCTCCCTGGTGGCTGTGGATTGTAGGCAGTGCTATGCGAGTTCGACACCTGCTGTGTAGATTCCCTCATGGTGTGACAGACCTCTCCTGCCTTGCCCGCTGCTCCCCTCAGCAGTGTATTTCCGTCAATCTGCCTGTTCTGCTCCCAACTCTGTCTCTGGTGAACCCTTTCACTGCCGCACATCTCTGGCCTGTACCCCAGCTTATATGCATAAAATAAATAAATCTTAAAAAAAATAACCTAGAAAAAAAAAGAAAAAGAAGGAAACAACTATGCTGACACTCTGATTTGGACTTTTATGGAGACAATTTATTTCTGTTGTTTAAGCCACCCAAATTGTAGTAGTCTATTGTGGAAGCCTTAGGAAATTAACTCATTACTTGTATGAGTTGTTTGAAGCCAATAAAATGATTGAAAATGCAATAGAGGCTAAATTGGGAATATTTTTGTCATTATTTTTATTTTGTCATTTTAAATTCACAAGTAGTTGTGGATTATTTCTGTGTCATGTATCTTTTCTTAGTGGAGATCTATTGATAATTTCATGCAGTGAGGAAGTAATCTTTCACTTGACTCATTTCTTCCCATTATATAAAAGTGTTCTGTGACGTGATGCAGTCAGCTAAGCTTTCACTTTCATTTATCTTGCTCAAAGAAGAAGCTCACTTTTGATGTTCTATGTAGTTCTCACAAAGCTTTCAGAGCATCTTTGCTTCATAGTTCGCAGCAGAATCACCTGCAAAATAGCCTCGGTTTGAAAGCCACCTTCCTCACGGTGCCTTGCAGATTGATTTGTAGGTTGGGGAATGTAGCTAAATTGAAAACTGCCCTATGTGAAAGAAAATAGATGTCATCAATCCTTCCAGAATATCAAAAGGAATGGGATGGACAGCTCACAAGATACAAAACCACCTGTAGGATGGCAGCAAGTGTAACCTGCTGAATTTTAATCAGCTACTTTGGCAGATTTGCTATGAAATCATATAATTTTGAAAGCATATTCCTACATTTCACTACCTAGGTGATAATTTGATTAGACAAAGAGAGAGAGGCCTCCTAGCTTTGTGGAATTTCTCTATACAATTTTATTAAATAGTAGCCCATCTCTTACTATATTCCTCAAAGCAGAAAAGACAGACAACAGGCGTAGAAGAAATTAGCCACCTTACTTGGTTGTGACAGTGAACTTTCAACTCTCCCATTTCCAGGTACTCTGCTGGAATTGGGCCTTCAAAATCTTTTAGTGTATCTTGAGTCTCCTGCGTTCCTAAATTAACCCAGCCATACTTTGTTTTTATGAGAATGGGGGTGGGTGGGTTTGTTGTCAAATCCTTTTAAATGTATAAGATTATTATCAAAGCTGCAGAGGAAACTTTACTTGTGGGAGGACTTGATGTCTTAATGTACTGACTAAGAGAACTAAATCTGATACTGAAATAAATGTGCAGGACGAGACTGGATGTGAATGCTCTTTCTTATGTGGGCGAATGACTGGGTGGACAGAGACCAGGTGGCATCTCTCGGAGGCCATGGAGCAGAATTAGGAGGCGGAGAGTATGCTTTCACATTTTATCATACATGCTTTAGTTTGGTTTGATTTTTTTAAAAAAATAAGAATGTTTGTATCATGAGGTTTTTATATTAAAGAAGATAAAAATATACATCTTAAACTAAAACGAAAACAAAGCCCAAAATACTTGGGTAATTAACCCAAAACATTTTGGATTTGTTTTTTGGAAAATGTTAAGTAAGAGTAGACTGAGGAACAGAAACTTGATTTTCTTGTTTCCTCCTTCCTGACTCTAAGATGCCACTTTTTAAAATGCTGTCCCTACCACCTATAGAAATACAGTAGGGTGCACTTAACGATCATGTACCTAGTATGTCAGACACAGTGTTAAGTGTGTTACAAATGCCTTTACCTTTAAACCTTACCAGAATCCTAGGTAGAAAGAAAGGATGGATGTCAGAGTTAACCGTGTAGGTGTAGCATCTATAGCTATTGCAATCAAGTGCATTATCCTTAAGAATACATTATAAATACCAAATTCCACATCACTCTATTTGGAGATACTGTCTTTTTGTTGGATTTACTATCAATTTGATGGTCTCTTCAAATGGAAATAAACATAATAGCCTTTCTCTTAGTCATCCTGGTGCTGCTTGAAAATAAACCATGATGTGATGTCTATAAATTCATTTGTAGAGATGGCAGGCATTTTAGATTCTTGGTTTGAAGATCTTATCTGAGGCTGGAAGGAACAAACTGTCAAAAGTATCCAGAAGTAGATTCAGTAACATGATGTTCTGAATAGACTGAGCTATCTGCATATAATAAATCCTTCAGATAACTGATCAGAACTTTTAAAGATTTATGCTTTCTATTGAAAGTCTTTCAAAATTATTTATCTTGTGTGTGGTGAACGGAACACTACTTGTAATTTAATATTGATGTCTAAGTTATCTTTATGAACATTCACTATTGTTCTGTGCTGGGATATGAAATAATATAATTAATTAGAAAGCTTTTTAAAATATGCTTTCAGTTAGATATGACCCTTTTCAAAATAGTTACCTTGTGACATTTAATCTTATTCTAACAATGCTGTGTCTGTATATGGTGTATTTGAAATTCTTCCATAGTAATTTTCTACTTAAGTCATGTTACTTCAGATTTTCTTAGAACTGGAATGGTATGATCTCATCTTTTGAAGGTAAATTTGATTTTTGGAAAGACTTTCTAGTCACTTAAAACCAAGTCCGATATGTATCTTATCTCATGTAATATCTAAGATATAGGTAACTTACAAGATCTGATCTAGGGTCAGAAACAACCTGTGATTATTAAGGAATGCTCTTAATTCACTTTCCTTAGGTCTTTTTGTTTTTGCTTGCCTCTATTTGAGAGCTCCCTTTTTCTTGAAAAAAAGTAGATCTATTTCCTTACATACTAGAACAGGAGAATAGTGCGTATTCATAATGGTAAGTTATATGTGGGACTTTGAGGAAATAGAGGAGCAGAAGATTCTTAGAGTATTTTGCTGTGTGTAGTGAGACATAAGCTGGTTCTCTGAAGACTTTCAGTAAAGATTCATAAATATTTTCCCCAACATTTTATTATGAAAAATTTCAAACATACAGAAAAGTTGAACAAATTTTAAAACAAACACCCATATCTCTATCCCTGGATTCAACTGATTTTATTATCTTTGCTTTATCTATCAGTCCATCCCTGTAAAAACTCATTAGTAGTTCATTTTAAACTTGTAATTTTGTTTTACTTTTCCAAAATTTGTTTTGGGTATTCTACATCTTCTCTGTTTTCTCTAAGATTTTATAATCAGGTTGTCAGTTTCTACAAAAAACAAACAAACAAACCGCTATCATTATGAATGAAAGATTATATTAAATATATAGATCAATTTAAGTAGAATTCATATGCTAATGATATTGTGTCATCCAATCCATGAACATGGCATATATCTCCATTTATTTAAGTTGTCTTGAAATTTTCTCATGTTTCATGGTTTTCAGTATTGAGTTCTTAATATGTCTTTTGTTATCCCTAAGTATTTTTATTTTTATATTACTAATGGAATTGTTTTAAACTTTTATTTTCTAATTGTTTGCTCTTACACATGTGTACCTCACTTTATTTCACCTTGCTTTTTTGTGCTTCTCATGTAGTACATTTTCTATAAAACCCTCCACCAGCAAAAAGATTATAACTCACTGAAAGTTCATATGATGATTAGCATTTTTCAACAATGAAATATTTAAAAATTAAGGTATGTATAGTGCTTTAAGAAATAATGCTGTTGTGCACTTAATAGACTACATAATACTGTAAACATAACTGGGAAACAGTTATGTTTTATTTTGCCGTACCTTTTTTTTTGTGGTAGTCTGAACTGAACCTGTAATATCTTGAGATATGCCTGTATATAAAAACACAATTAAGTTTTGTGTATTAACCTTGTATTCTGCAACCTTACTAAAGTTACTTATTCATTCTAGTAGTTGTTTTGTACTTTTCTTAAGAGTTATTATGTAAATGGGGCCTCCCTGGTGGTGCAGGGGTTAAGTTTCAGGGCTATCAAACTATCAGCAGCCACTGCAGCATGAGTTCGATCCCCAGCCAGGGAGATTCCCACATGGCGCAGCAGACCTCGCCTGTCTGGCCCACTACTCCCCTAAGAAGTCTATTTCAGTAGATCTGCCTGTTCTGCTCCCCACTCCATCTCTGGTGAATCCTCTCCCCCACCCACACACCTCTGGACTACATCCCAATTCTTGTATGCATAAATAAATAAAAATAAATCTTTTTTTAAAAAGTTATTATGTAAATGTAGGGGAAGAAAAACGTCCTTCTACCTTTTTAGGTTTTTTGCTGAATCTAAGAGTTAGATTTAGTGCCTTTTCTTCATATCTGAAGACTAGATGAATGAGAGAAAAGCACTCATGTTTTATTTGATATTATGTTTGTACACAGGAGTCTTCAGAAGGGAAATGAAGACCTAAAAGTTTATTTACCTTTTCGAACAGAGTAATAAATTGTGGGAATATAATAAGGAAAAGGGTCTTGGTTAAATGATAGTGAACTATGGGACAGTGACTAAGGAGTATCTGGGAAAGCTAATGAAAGATAAGAGCTATTTTAGTAGATTTTTGTGCGAGTCCGTTCCAGTGTCAACTCCCAGTCTCTGATGATAAAAATGTTCTTTTCCTGGTATCAGAAAGGCACCATTTTTTATGGGAAATTTTATGGCTTGTTTTTATGTAGAAAGGGAGAACCCTTCTTCCATGTGCTATTTTTCAGGTGCCTTTAGCTCAAAATAGTTAATAAGACAAAGTGGTATATTTGGGGGTGGCATGTTCTGAACTTCTTCATTAACATGAAGCAACTTTCCTTTTCAAGCTATTACTTAATATTTCGTGTTCTTTGTCTCACTGCACTAAGTAGGATCTATGTTGCATTGGTAAATAGATTTGGTGATAGGTAGTATCCTTACTTTGTTCTTAGTCTTAGAAGGAAAACATTTAATAACACATTAAGAGTGATATTAGCTGCAGGGATTTTTTAGATGCCCTTTATCATATTGAGAAAATTTCCTTATGTTTCCATTTTTCTGAAAACTAAAAAAAACATTATCAAGTGCCTTTTCTTCCTATATTGAAATGATTACCTGGATTTTCTCCTTTATTATCTTACTATTATTGCATTGACTTATTTTTGTATGTTCAAAGAAGCTTGTATCTTGGCATAAACCACACTTAATCATGATGTATTATTTTATATTTTCTTAATCAAATGTTTCATACAATTCACAAGTTTATTATTCAACTTCCAATAGCAGAAGATTTTTCTGAGCTTATAAGAAAAAGTTAAAAGGGTCAGTTGAGTAGTTTGAACCTGGCAAAATTTACTGAGAGTAGTTAAAGAACTACTCTTGAGTACTTAAAGTCAGAACCTGAGTAAGAGCAGAGGGTATATGACATAATAAAAAATAAATATTTGATCTTTGTCCCTAATTCTGACACACAGCTCCTAAAACTCTTAGAATCTCTGGAGTTGTGAGAACCTCCTGAATTTTTCTTTTTAAATGAAGTACCTTAGTTTTACATCCTTGTTAATTTTTGACCGTATAAGATTTCTCCCCTTAGGTGTGGTCACTGTAGCTCTCCCACCCCAAAGCACCCATTGCCCTCCACCCAGAGTCCACTGTGCTCTCCCCCCGACCCCAGCGTCACCCCTTTTCTTCCCTCTCCCCTCATGGAGGCCTCAGATCTATGGTCAGCTTTCAAGGGTTGGTTTTAAAGTTTGTTGTTGTCTGATCTTTTGTTTGGTTTCTATATTCCACATGTAAGTGAAACCACCTGGTTTCACTTTCGTCTTTCGACTGGCTTATTTTGCCTTGCATAATCCAGGTTCCACCCATGTTATCGCAAATGGTATGAGTTATCTTTTTTTTTTAAAGGTTTATTTATTTATGCATACAAGCTGGGGTACAGGCCAGAGGTGCAGGGCGGTGAGAGGGTTCACCAGAGTGGGGAGCAGAACAGGCAGATCTACTGAAACACATTGCTGAGGGGAGCAGCGGGCGAGGCAGGAGAGGTCTGCTGCGCCATGTGGGAATTTCCCCACTGCTGAGGGGAGCAGTGGGTGAGGCAGGAGAGGTTGCTGCACCATGTGGGAATCTCCCTGGCTGGGCGTCAAACTCACCTTGCTGCTGCCGACAACTCCGTAGTGCAGTGCCTAACCACTGTGCCACCGGGGAGGCCCCTGAGTTATTTTTTTTGATCACTGTGTAGTATTCCATTGTGCATAAATCCCACATCTGGATCTACTCATCTGTTTTGGTACATTTAGGTTGTTTCCACATCTTGGCTCTTGTAAATAGTGCTGCAATACACCTACGAGTGCAGGTTTCCTTTCAAATTAGTGTTTTTGTTTTCTTTGAGTAGACACCTAGGAGTGGAATTGCTGGTTGGTGTGACAGATTCATTTTTAGTCTTTTGAGGAACCTCCACACTGCTTTTAGTTGGGACTGGACCAGTCTATATTCCCACCAACAGGTGTAAGAGTGTTCCTTTTTTCTCTACCCTTTTACCAGTACTTGTTCCTGGTTTTTTAAATATGGGCCATTCTCACTGGTGTGAGGTCATCACATAGTTTTGATTTGCATTTCCCCGATAAGTGATAATGAACATTTTTTCATGTGCTATCTAAATGTCTTCTTTGATCTTTGTTCCTGATTCCGGCACACAGCTCTTAAAACTCTTGGAATCTCTAGAGCTGTGAAAACGTCTTAGTGCCTCTTTAGGTCTTCTGCCCATTTTTTGATTGTGTTGTTTGTTTTCTTTTTGTCGAATTGCCCGAACTCTCTGTAGATCTTCAATATCAGTCCCTTGTCAGATGTATGGTGTACAAATATTTTCTCCCATTCACCACCCAGATTTTTAACCAGTCTCTGTTGGAGGTGGTGACCTGGGACACCTGAAGTAGGAGGCAACTTCATTGGACTATGCCTCTAATTTGTGGAATCTGATGCTAATTCTGTAGATGGTGTTAGAATTGAATTGAATTATAGGACTCTTAGCTGGTGTTGGAGAGTTTGAGAAGTGGTTTTGGAAAATATACCCTGCATTTGTTGTCAGAAGTGTTGTGAGTAAAAACAGTATGGAGGGTAGCAAAGTGTCTTGGGTTCCTCCTGTCTTTCCTCCCATTTCTCTCCCCATCTGTCTCTTCCCAGGCTCTATTCTTCTTCCCCATACTTAACTGCTTTTACTCCATTTGCATCAGAGTGTAGACCTTACCTACTTGCTCTAACCATACAGTGAACTCTTGGAGTCATCTATTTTGATCCAACATATACATTTCCCTTTTAGCTTCCTTAATAATAGTTGGTTTCAGCTTTAATTTACCCTCCCCAATATCTTAGCAAGTCTTAAATTTTTGCCCATCTCAGTGTCTTTTGCCTTTAGTTGATATTATTACAGGCTGCAGAAAGTTTTCCTATGCTAAAGGAATGAGGTACAAAGTGGAGAAAATCCAGGCAATTATGTAAGAAGGAAGGAACATTTGGGAAGCAAAGAGTACAAGTCTTTTTGCTCCTCTAGTACAAGACTAAATAGGTCGTTTCCTGGTCTGCGCATTCTTAAGCCACCCTGACAGCCATAGAGCTTTTAGTGACACAGTCATCCCAGTCTTTGACTAGCCATCTTTGGGCTTCTTTCAGTCCTAAAACCAAGTGTTAGTGAAGTATTTTGGAGAGAACAGTGTTTATGAACTTCTTACCTCTCCACCGTATTCAGGTTACAAAGGATTTAAAAGGAGATGAGGTGTCATTTGTTATCAGAAATGGAGGGCACACGAAAGAGCTCCTAAACTGAAACTGGTGGTCTTGCCCACTTCAAGATAAGGTTTTCAAATTTTCTGTGGAACTAATCACCAAAAATGTTCTTTTTTCAGGCTCCTGCATGAGTGCTCTCCTTTTTCCACTAGGTGTCACCACACTACACAATAATGAGGGGAAATGACCTATAGACAGAGAACGTGGAAGACTTCCAGACTTTAGAGAAATGATTTTATTGAGGTTAGCAGCAAATTGGGCATAATTAGTTTACTTAATAAACTGTATCCTTAAGATATGAAAATCACATATAATTAGGTCAGAAAGGAAGTTATCTCATACATTCACTCTCTTAAAATGCTATCAGTCTTAGACATCCAAGCTGAGAAGAGTTTAAAGTCACTTACTCTATCTGTGAGAAAAACCTGGCTGGATTAAATCAGCCGATGACCTTGCATGGCTGAGTGGATCTCACCCCTCAGGATATTAAATCTCTTTGTTGAGAGGTTGGATTACTGCTAGATCCCTTTATCACCAGCGCTGAGCTCTTGCTGCTACTGAGGATTAGATATGATCCATCTCCTTCCACAGTGCTTTCACATCCTTCCTCCTTCCTGGGCCTCCTTTCTGGTCACTCTTCTGTGAAGGCAAAGATAAGATGACTGAATGTGGACTGAATGTGGCAGCCTCTACAGCATTTCATTTCCAACACCCCAGTTGTCAAGCTGTCCCACTGGTTGTATATAAGATCCTCCCTATTCCCTGAACAGCCAGACTCTGTAGGCCAGGCCTGCGAGTATCAGTTTGATATCAAATCTAATTTTGGATATCTCTGTAGAAACACAAAGCACAGCTAATTCCACACATCTGACTGGATGAGTGATAAATACTTGTGAATAGTATCTAAATCTAATGAAGCTGAGGTCCACTAGGCTCACCCCTTCCATCTCCACGACAGAGCCCCTGCATACCACCATCCAGCTTCCTGTGGCTAATTTACCATCCAGGGGTCAGAATGCTGATATGTCAGTGATCACCTCCGTGTTCTGTTCTTTGATAAGCGTGAGGTGCTGCTGATCTCTGACTTTCCTTTTGGTGCAAGGTTTAAAGTTTCATTTCAGCTAGGTCATTGGAGATGGCTATAAACATGTCTGGGAGTTTGTATACTCTCAGAGGGAGAATTGGAATTCAGCCACCATCATTAGCATCGAGTAGCATTTATGAAGTAGCCTAATCTGTGGCTAATTTAGGGTTGGTCTCTAATATGTTTTACCCTAAATAGAACACCTGCCCCATCCACTTCTCCTAAATGAAGTCTTAGGCAGAACCAGAGTTGCTATATACAGTTATGCACAGCTCCAGGGCTTGCTGTTTGCATTGTGGTCTGTATAACTATAGCGGTGCTTTGGCAGCACCTGAACATATAAAGCAGAATAAAGCAGTTTTATTGACATAAAAATTATACTTTCCAATTTGAGCCTTTATTTAATAGTCAATCAGTGGGAAATACCTTTTGATGAAAGTAGAAATTTGGGATCCTGCATTGTAGTTATAAGTTGCCCCTTTATCAGCATCAGCTTTTCAGATCATGCCTATATGCAGTTAAATCTGAGGAATCCTTTAATCAAACAGATACAGACACTCATAAATAAGAGTGGCAGAGAATCGCACATTTAAAAATTTGCATAATCTCTGTGGAGGGGAGGAAAGGAATATCTATCAAATGCACATACCGTTTAACCCAGCAATCCCACTTCTAGGGTGTTATCAGATAAACTCTCAAATATGAAAAATGGTATAAGAAAGTCATTGCTGCATTCCAGCATCAGACTGGAAACAACCTAAATGTCCAATAGAGGACAAACACATAGAGGAATACTTGGCAGCTCTCACAAGAAATAAGGAAGCTCTCTTTAAGTACAGAATGGTCTCTAATATGGGGTCCAGGAAAAAAAGCATGGTGTCAAAATGCATGGATAAGAGGTTACCTATTGTGTGTGTGCGCATGTGTGTATATGTATTTATCTGCTTGGATATGCAGAGGAAACCTCTGGAAGGATACCCCAAAAGCTCATAGCACTGTTTGCCTCCTGGACAAGTTACTGACAGTGTGGGCAGGGATAGAGGAGACTTACTGTATTCTTTTTGTGCCTCCTGCATTTTGAACTACTTGAATGTAATATCTATTCAGATAACAATAATTATAGTAATAGTAATAATGGCCAGATTCCCCTACCTACCCTCTCCCCAAAACAAAACCCACTCAACACATGATAACCACTATGGCAGGCAGACGCAATATCCTCGCAGTGCAGCTGGTTCACTTTGGCGTGTGGCATCACCCCAGGACCAGTCCACTACTGACAAGACAACATAATGTACTGCTGGGGGTTAGCGTCTGTTGCTATTATTTATTAGTTGTGTGACCTAGGGCAGGTCTACTTAACTTCTCTGTGCCTCAGTTCCCTTTTTTAATGGATGATAATAAATCCTTCTTGAAGGATTATTGAGAGATCTTGGCGAGTTAGTGTCTGTTAAGTGTTCATCAACGTGTTTATAAAAAGAGCACAGCCTAACAGACAATCCCACCATGCCTGGCGTTGCTGTGGCACGCACAGGCTGCAGAGATATGACTGGTAAGTGGAGGAATATAAGTATCTCCCCTGACACATAGCAGATACTTAATCAACACTAATCCCCTCCTCACCCACACTTAATTAGGCTGCCCAGAGCATTATAGGCTCTTTCTGGGCAGCCTGAACAGTCATTTTGCTGCTGAATTTCTTTGTGATCGCTCCGTTTTAGTCTGCAGATGGACCCTTTGCACTGTCTTCAACTAGGTCAGGATTATTTTAAAATGAAGAAACTGTTCGGCTCTGTTATCTCCATGTCAGTTCTTAGGTTTATCTAAGTAAACATTTCCCTATTTTTGGTCCAAATTTTATATGGAAAAGTCCAAATTTTTTATGGAAAAGCATATACCAGACTATGAAGTACAAAATCTGTGGATGTGACTTCAGGTACAAATGGAAAGAAAGCATGAGGACATTATATGAATAATCCTTAGAAAAATAGAAACAAACAAAAAAAATAAATAGCCTCCATTTTTAGAATGGTTGTGATTGTGGTAAGTGCTGTATAAAAGGATAGAGCTTAAATCCTTTAAATTACTATGCTCAGTTCCAGTTTACACTTTGAAGAAACTTCAGGGTTGCAAGATACAGGATGTAAACCCAAGTCTGGATAATTTCAGGTTCCAAGTTTTGTGTAGATGCCTTATCTGAGGCAAATCATCATCCTCAAACAGAAATTTCTATTGATATTAGGAAATAATTTTCTAAGTAAGTAATGGACTGTCTATTCAATTTTAACATGTTCTTGGGTCCTTATGTGTGTTTCTTTTACAATTCTTATATTTAACCGGTGAGTTAGGTATTATCCTCATCTTTCAGGTAAGGAAATTAAGATTCAGAGATATTAGGTAACTTGCTCACGGTTGCACAGTAGGTAGAAAAGAAGGCGCTTAAACCAAGGTCTGTCTACTTCCACAGCACTCAGACTTACAGTTTTTAAACACTTCTTGTCATCGTTAGTCTTACTGTATTTTTTCTTCAATGCCCTGCCTGCGACATAAGTACAAAGGGAATGCTAAAACAAAAGCAAGGTCTTTGGAATTGGTTGCATGGAATTCTGTTAGTCCTGGTCAAATACCCTTGTAACTAAAAACAAAACAAAACAAAATAACTTTTACTTTGAAACAAGGTAAGTCTCTGTCTTTCTGCCTCTATCCCCTATCCAGCTGGTAGAATGCCTATCATTAGAATATAATTATGACATGATTCCAATAATAATGCAGTAGTTTCTGCAGTTCCTTATAACCTGAGTTGTCTATGCCTTAAATTAGATGGAACGTGGTATCCCTTTCAGATTCGGAATGTCTGACAGGATTTGGTTGGATTTCTGTGAAACAACTATTTATAACCAACTTTTTCCTGAGTGGTGAGAACATGAGGAGACTGACAAGTGATAATGGAAGGTCCTCTGAGAGATCCTCACACATTTTGGGGCAAAGCCTCTGAAGGGGTAAGTAGAGATTGGATAGTGGATGGAGCCCTGAGTTCAATGAGTCTTGCCCTTGTGGGCTTGGAAGTTCGTGTGTGTCGGGGATCTGGTCAGGTGTTCTCAAAATAGGCCTGAAACCAGGATGCTGGATTATGGCCTCTGGTAGAGATGGAGGTGTTCTCCATATATAACAACTGGGTGCTTACCAGGTGCCGAGCCATATGCTGAGTGCAGTTCAGGGACAGTTTGGTATAATCTTCATGACAGCCCTGTGAGATAGGTTTCTCATTTTACAGATGGCAATTTGAAAGTCTAAGGGGTTCAGTCACTTTACGAAAGGTTCCACAGCTAGGAAGTGGTGGAGTGGGGATTTAAGCCTTGTCCATCTGACAGGAACTTGCATCACAACTGCTTAGCTGTATGACCCTGAAGCTAATAGAATTACCCATCGTTGTACTATAAAAAGAGAGAACATTCTCTGTGCAGATGTATTCACATGCATAGAGCTAGACACATGGGATTTGGGTTTTTTCCCCCCTCTTAATGACATGCTTGAAAGTTTATTTTAATTTTAAGGTAAATCCCTTACTTTCCTCCTGCAGGAGGACTGAAGGTAGGATGACAAGAAG
This sequence comes from Scalopus aquaticus, assembly GCA_004024925.1. Classification (NCBI taxonomy): domain Eukaryota; kingdom Metazoa; phylum Chordata; class Mammalia; order Eulipotyphla; family Talpidae; genus Scalopus; species Scalopus aquaticus. The sequence continues at coordinate 47,561 of PVIJ01003936.1, read as the reverse complement.
GGCACAAGGGCAGCTTGGGGCTTACAGTTAAAAATATGTGCCAGGGCCTTTAAATGACCCCCAAAGAGCCAGATCATATTCAGCAAAGAGAGAGAAAAAAGAATTTTCTTGGCTGTGTTTTGTAACTTCCATTAGCTTAACTGTCATCAAGAACAATGCTGAGTCAGGACCTGAATTATCTTTTTCTCTGCTTGGGTTCTTGCCTTTGGCTTGCTACCATTCTCTGCATGCTACAAGGCATGAAGACGGTCTCCACTTCATCCATCTCTCAAGAAAGGTGATAGATATTCATATATTTTCATGGAGAGCAATATAGCATATGGATTAGGAGAATGCCTTCAAGTGCTAGTTCCCACACTGTCAATCTGTGTCCTTGAGCATGTCATTTAATGCAGAACCTTGGTTTCTTCATCTGTAAAGTACAGATTTGAGACTGCTGCCCTCCTGGGCCTATTATCAGGGTGGAATGAGATAGGCATGGAAGGTACTAGCACAGTGACAAGGTTCTGGCCTTGCTCTTCTTTGTGCTCTTCAGGGCCGCCTGGATCATTTGTTCTTCCCAGGCCTTTTGGTGAAGGACTTCTGCCTAGACAGATCTCACCACATAGGCCTGGCCCATAGGACTGCCTCGGGACAGGGACATAGGTGTCCCTTTCTCAAAAGACCAAAATTGTCTGGGGGAGAATTGTCTTCTTTGTCACCAAGAATTTGGTCACACACAAGTATAGGGCTTCTTTTCAGGGATGCATCAGTGTTTATAAATTTTTGTATTTCATTCCCCTGTTTCCTACTGGCTCCATTCTACCAACTCAATGGAATTTTGATTTGGCTTGGGGTGGAGGAGAGAAAGTTGATCCATTGGAAAGGTATTTCCTACCACCATTCTTGTAAATCTTTTATTGAACTTGAGAGACTTCTGAAATTCAGAAGCCAGGCGTTGATCCCTGTATTGTGTTCTACTAATTCGAAAAAATAGCACTCTGCCATAGTAGCTGACTTTATTTTTATGGAGAATGCTAAGCAACACCATGCCTTTGGTTTTTTGGCTAATACTTGTGCAAGTTATCTGTTTAGAACCTTTGCGTGAGCACCGCTAGGAAGAGCCTGTGAGTTTCACTATCTCTGGCACCCAGCACAGTATGTGGTACATGGATGTGCTTCACACATGCCTGTTGAATGACAATATTTCTTACCTGAGAAACATTCTGTTCCTACTTGTTAAGTGTGACTCTTAAGGTCCTCTGTGGTACTATTTGGGTACAACAAAATTACTCATAAGTAACTCTGATTTTTAAATTAGTTTTGGGATTATTAAAGTTTGGATTTTTTTAATAAGACCTTTTATTTCTTAAGCCTTTAAGTTTATATTATAAATCTTATTATTTTGTTTATAAGTCCAGTAACTTACAATAATCCTTTTTAATAGGCTGTTGATTAATATTTGGCCCAATTTACACACTTATAAAACTCCTTTTTAATATTTAATATTGTCAATTTCCTTTTAAATGCTATAATTGTCTGCTTAACAAAACCTTCCTGAATAGCTAAATAACTTATAAATCTAATATATTAAAATTATAAATTTGGCAAACCTTTAGTTCTGTTAACATTTTCAGTTCTGTAATAAACTTACTGAGATTTGAACTTAAAACCACGAATCTAATTCAAAGTACACATTTAAAATTAGAATACAAAGATGATCTCTCGCCCATTTGGTCAAATTTTCCTAAACACTATAAGTACATAAAATGCAAAAAATGCACAGACATCTTAACTTGAAAATGTTAATATTACACATTTGAGGTTCTTAAGTATTTCTATTCTAATTTTTAAATTGCACCGGAATTGAAAGATACAGATGCGTCAAGAAAATAATTATGCCAACCCAAACAATCTTCCTTCTCTTTTCTTTTTCTCCTCTGTATATTTGTTCCTCAACCAACCAGACTAGATTTCAGTGAAGGTCTTGTCATCAACTGTTCCTATGATCTTGGCTAACGCCTGCCCTCTTAGGTTTTTTGTTTTCTTTACCTATTTTTAAAAGTGGATGGGATTTACTTTAGACGATTTCTAAAATCTTCACCATGAAGTTCTGGAATTAATATTTTTCTGCTTATTCATGAGTATGGTTTTCTAGTTACATTTATGGATAACAGAGAAAATTTGGCTTAGTATACATTAACAAGCCAGCCTTGAAAGAAATACTAAAAGGACTATTATAAAATAATAAATTTCATCTAGAAGTAACAGACACCAAAATTACACAAAATAGAGGAGGAGGAGAATAAAAATGTGGGCAATTAGAACAAGTTTGCAATCAAACTATTCAAGAGGTTGCAAAGTATAGGCCATCATTTATAAGCCTCAGATAATCTTAGGACAAAAGTCTGTAGAAGTTTCACATAAGACAATAGAAATGAAACCCAAACAAAACATAAAAGGAGGTGTCAAAAAAGAAAAAGACAAAGGCAACCTATAAAAACACAGAGAAACCAAATAACAAAATGACAATATATACATGTATTTCAATAATCACCTTAAATATAACTCAAGGGGATTATGTAAAGTGAAGCAAGTCAGAAAGGTAAAGACAAATACTGAACAAATGCATGTCTATAAGTAATTTAAGAGAATGAAACAGATGAACTGATCAAGTAAAATTATTATAAATGACACACAGTGATTACTGTTTCTGAAACTAAGAGTGAGGTGGGAGGAAGTTAAGGTCAAGGTGATATAAAGGACAGCGGTGGGAAAATAAATATTGGCTTATTGGTCTTTCAGAACTCTGGGAGGTCAACTTGACACATTATCAGTGGAGTATTAATAATAAACAGGACAGTTACCAATAGCCCATTTATGGTGCTAATGTAGCAGACAATGGCTCTGTTAGGTTTTAGAACAGAGGGACAGTTATGTTTCTACAAAGTCAATGCTCAAGATAAGAGTAAATTCTCTTGTAATCAGGGAAACTTATAATATGGGAAAACTCATTTTTCATAAATAACAGAAGTTAGCTTGTCATTGATTTAGGGGCCTAGAAAAGTACAAAAAGAAAGAAAAAATGGACTTAACAGGTCAAATAGGCAAAAAAATCAGCATAAGGTATAATAAAACTAGAAAGACTATCATTTATATTTATGAAATTCCACTTTTAGTTGAAGTGAAAATTGTTAGCCAAAGTAGGCTTCGATCAAGATGCAGTATGTTTTTACTTTTTTAAAAGTTGTTTAAGTATATAAAATGTTTACATGGCTCCAAAATCAAAACTACCAGTAGAGTACACAGAGAAATCTAGTTTCTTCTCCATTCTTTCTACCTTGTCCCCTTTTCCCCTCTGTAGGTAATTACTATTTTTGTTTTTATATCATCTTTCAGGTTTTTTTAAAAATATGGACATACATGTATTATATCACATTTCTCCCCTCTCCCTTGTACTCCTTTTTTTTAATGCTATATCCTAGTGACTGTGCCATGATAATCACTAGATAGTCACATGATATGCCACCCCTTTGTTTCAGTGACGTAGTGTTCTGTTAAATAGATGCACCTTTGCTTATCATCCAGTTTCTTGGTGATGGTCATTTGGATTGTTTTCTACTCTTTTGTTATGATATATAATGCTCCAATGCACAGCCTTGAAGTTGCAGTAAATTTAAGAAGCAAACTGAGTTAAGTTTGTCCTTTGGCAAGCCAAGCTAGCTATGGATTATATAACTGATCTAGTACTGTTTGTGAAGAAATTCTATTCAGAATACCTATTGGTTTGAATCATGTTGAAATTATTCATTTTTCTTGACTCCTAAAATGTTTTGAAAACAAATTCTTGATCACAAATGCCATTTCTTCTTAACCATTTTTTATAAATATTAAATTGTTTAATACTGACAAAAAAGTTATTCAACTATATTTAATTAGTATTTCTGGGGCTTTCCATTTTCTTGTACAAAGTGTCAGCTCTCGTAAAGGAGCTTACTCTTATTGAAGTGTGGAAATTTGGGGTCTGGCAAAAGTAATCAAGTCAGATTTTAATTATTTAGAGTTTGGCAGAGCCCTACGTATAGTTTTCAAAGAATTAAGATATAATAAAACCAGTCTTTTATAGGCCTTTCTATTTTTGACTTTTATTGTTTTTTTCACAAGTTGTGTTCACTGAACAAAAATTGGGAAGTTCAGATAAATAGAACAGTAACAACAAAAAAACTCTATCTGTAATCCCAGCCCTCAGAGATAACCAAAGGATTATTTTGTGTGTTAAAGGTAATAACATAGGGCCTCCCTGGTGGCATATTGGGTTAAGCGCAGCACTATGAAGCTATCCCTGGCCAGGGAGATTCCCACATGGCCCAGCAGACCTCTCCTGCCTCACTTGCTGCTCCCCTCAGCAGTGTGCTTCAGTTGGTCTGCCTGTTCTGTTCCCCACTCTGTCTCTGGTGAATCCTCTCACCACCCCACACCTCTGGCCTATACCCCAGCTTGTATGCATAAATAAATAAATCTTTAAAAAAAAAAGGTAGTAACAATATATAAAATGCCTCAATGGTTGACACATTGTCATGACTCATAAAATGTAAGTCACCAATGTTATTAATGTTTTGGAGAGGGTTAGGATTAAATTTACATTTTTCTAGGGTTTCATTTTCTTTGTTGATGCTCCTTTCCCTTGTTGCATTGAGTATAATTTGATATATGGAATTGGAAGTACACAAAATTATCTAAGATTTCATACTAGGTCATCATAGCTTATGTTCTGTGTCTGTATGAAAAAGTAGCTTTATTTTTTTTTTTTAATTTCGTGTTGACTCCTCTATCACTACAGCTCAATTAGTTATGTGACAATTTGTATTAGTCACTAAGGCAGCCCCCCAAAAGTATCTTTTCATATCCTGAGCATAAACTTTTAATTTTAAAATGCCTTATATAAATTTTGGACATTTTTATTATTTTTAAATGAAGCAACTTTCAACATATTAAATTTATTCTGAGAGATGACATTAAGCCATGTTCTTGTGTCTGTCTTTTGAGTAGATTTAATGTACTTCTACATTCTTAAAATGTTTTTATAATAGCATCATAATTACAAGCTTTTTAAACGTGTTGCCTTCTCAAAAAAAAAGTGACTCTGATTTGTAGTTTTTATGAATTTTGTTTCAACTTCACCATCTTGTTGGGAAAAAAAAGTCAAGTTACACACACAGCCAGTTCAGCTGCAGAAGTTATAAAAGCTGGGCAGCATTTACACATGGTTATCATAAATGGCAGGGAGAAGGCTGTTCTATCTTTGGTCATATTTACTTAATAATGTAATGATTGAGGGCCCCTCTGGTGGCGTAACAGGTTAAGCACAGCGCTGTGAAGCTGTGGGTGGCTACGGCGCGAGTTCGATGCCTGGCCAGGGAGATTCCCATATGGCGCAGCAGACCTCTCATCCCTTGCCCGCTGCTCCCCTCAGCAGCGTATTTTTGTCAATCTGCCTGTTCTGTTACCCACTCTATCTCTGGTGAACCCTCTCACCGTCCCAACACCTCTGGCCTGCACCCCAGCTTATATGCAAAAATAAAATAAATCTTTAAAAAAATAATGTAGTGATTGAAAAAACTATGTTATTTGGAAAAAATTCCCCTTCAGTGGAGAAATATTCATAATACACTTGAATTTGTGAATCAGTTTTATTTTTTAACAAAGGACCAAAGATTCCCTTAAATGTGATGGTACAATAGCACCTTCTCTCCAGTATTATGAATCTCAGATGTATTAACATTGGTTCGATGCACATAACAGGGCAATGTGATACCATATATGGCACAAGTGCTTCTCCTCATCCCACAAATCCCACCTCTTCCAACCCTACAGTACCCCCATTTTACACGCCCATCCCAACTTTGTACCACCCATCCAAGATGGACATCACTAATCATTTAGCAAATGTTTTATCATCAAGCCTGGGTGTGACTTCAGATTCCCTTGAAATACTGAGCACCAGGCAGCCATTTTTACTCAGCTGCTACAGAGGAGGCGACCTACAAAATTTCTGAGATTTATCAAATACTGACAAGATATTAAGTCAGTTTAGGCAATTCAGTACCCAGAGCAGTTAGTTCAATTTTTAAAAAACAGCCAAATTATTTTCAGACCTAATATATATAAATAAAAATAGTTGACTTTTAGCAAAGGTTTTTACTTTTTTAAAAAATAGTAATTTATTCTATTAATTGTGGTAACAATAGGATTCTCTCCAACAGGTATCGCCACTGTAGGGTACCTACCATCATTGTTTCAACATAACATTGACAAAATTTGAACACTAACTCATCATTAAATGCTATATATAAGTATCATTACATGAAATTAACTGTGAAACCGATGACACTCAGGCAGGATGTTATCAGCTATGTGTGAATGTGTCCAAAACTTCTCTTGCTCTGGAACAGATTTTTCATTGACCTTCATTCCTTGCTATCTTCCCAGCACATAGTATAATTGTTGTTTTCCGCCCCATGAAAATTCATCACCACATCCCAGTGATGTAACAGATGGAGAGATTTGTGGCTGGGCATCTTTTTTGGAGATATTTCATGCTTATTCACTACTGCTGAGTAGTTTTACAACTTGGGTTCATTTTGTACGGAAGAGGAAATAAATCTGACCCTCATGCTCTATACCAAACTCAGGTATAAAAATATCTTAGATAGCGCTCTAGCAGCGTGGTCAAGGTAAATGGCACTGGGGAGCTATGGAATGTTTTCTTCCCCTTCTCTCCTCCCCCAAACATTCTGCAGACATTGCACTGGAATTTTCAGCAACTGGCAATCTCTTAGACTGGGCATCCGGGATCTAGGATTCAGTCTGTCTCTCTTTTATTGGGCCTTTCTCAGTCTCCTTTGATAGGTCCAGAAACAGAACTGGTGAGGAGCAGTGGGGTCACTGTCTTCTTCCAAGCATATTCCCTAAGACTTCAGGCTATGCGAAAAAAACATGAGACACAGTATGGATTTGATAGATGAGTTGCAGCGAGAAGGTGTCAGAAGGGGTTCCATTTTTATGTTTGCTTCCTTAGTAACCACCAGGGTCTTGTCCCTGTCTTTGGGGGCCCACCCTTGCTAAGTTTCTTTAGTCTTCGCCTCTGTGAAGAGGCAACTGGCCTCTATGTGAATATGCCTGCTTTGTCTGTTCATGAGCTTGAGAAGGTATAGTTGTTGCTCTGCAGATGTGTGTGTACAGATGTACTCAATATGCTGTGTGTGTCCTTCTGAGAGAACTGCCGCTTCTTCTCTCTTGCTCATTGCCCCTTAAGGGGCCCTGGCAACCTGAGGTTGGAAGCAGGCATCCCAATTTGTAGTTTGCAGGATAGCTCAATTCCTCAGGCAGTGAAGGTCATGCAATGATTGACTAATTCATTCTCTTTTATTCTGAAAATTAAAGAAGTTTTTATTAAAGTAAATTCTTTACAACAGGACTTTTGATCTAAACTGTCTCTTATTCTCATGTTTGATAAATAATTAATGACTTGCTGCTCACACAATCAGTGATTTCTAGTGCTTCATTTACATGTGAAATTAATATCCCATATGGTTGGTTTGATCGTGTAGGTCTAAGTCAACAGGAGGAAGCATGTTGACTTGAACAGAAGTTTGGATTGTAATGGAGTAAACTGTTGGTCAGTATCAGTACTTTGATGTTCTCGTGGCCAGTACCGGAGCTATGCAGCAAGGGCAAAATTTTCACTTTTTGGTTGTGTCTTTGCAATAACAAACTTGTTCTGAATGAGGAGTGCCATGAAGATCATTCCATCCCTCAACAAATATTTACTAGTTTCCTACTGTGTACATACCACTGTGCCCAGAACTCCTGTGTTAGATGCTTCTGATTCTTCTTAGGAATGCAGTAAAGGAAACAAAACTTTAACTCTGCTTTAATATGGAATAGATTTCTAGATCCCAAGCACAGACTTTTGTCAATACCTTGAAGCCCTGTGGTTACTTGACATTTGTTAGCATTTGGCAAAGAGTTATCTCACCAGAAGGTCTTTCCCTTGAAGCTTTGATTCATCATCAATTATGATTATTAATTATGATGAAGTTCATCATTAATATTCTGGAGTCGGACATGCTACTCTTGAGCCACGAAATGCTCATCATTAATATTCTATTATAAGCAAAGAATAGCTTGTTATATAATTGGAATTCCAAAGTTCATTTTTAGTAACATAAGAATATACAAATTAATATTCATTCCTAACTGTGTTGTGATGAACTTTCGTATTTCAAAAGTAGAGCCTGACTATTTGGGAAGTACATCAGATAAAGTTCAGTTTGAGTGTTATGCCATTAATATCCTTAGAAGATAACATTATTCCCCTCCTTTTGCTGGTGATATTGTGGAGACTGTTTCTACTACACATATGGGCAAACCACCAAAAAGCTAGGGAACATTATATTATGATAACTGTAGGAAGAATTTTTCTTCTATCTTTCTAGTTCCTAACTGAGATTCCTGTAATAAAAGATAAATGAATATGAGAAAAGCACACTAATTTATGTGTACCTCCTGAAAGATCCAAGGAAAATAAGTAGCTCTCTGAAGTAGCTTAGAATTTAGTTTTAAATACCATCTTAATAGGGAAAGGGAAGGGGGAGATAGGCATGTTAGGAGGAGGTAAATAATTTTTGGAAAGATGAATCTGCCCTTAGAAAACTAGATGGGAGTTATGATAACTTGTGACAAAGTTTTTCTGAGTATGGTGTTGACTTCTAGTTTCCTTCTGTAATAAGAGTCAATCTTCCCTAGTTAATGAAAATCCTGAGGAGGGGATTTATGATAACTGGGTTTCTTCTGTAGGATCTGTCTTATGCAGATAAGGGGAGATCAGAGAAAACCTCTCCTGATAGATACCATTTTGAATTGATCGAAATAATCAATATGCCAAAGTGTCATATTTTGGGGTGGCATTTTCTATACTCCTACAGTCAGATATTGGGGCAGCATGTTTGGCTCTCCTTCCCAACAATTAACCCTAAAGATCACTGACTTAGCAGAGCAGAAGTTATTTCTCATTCATGCAAAATCTATGGTAAATGAGAGCACCTTTCTGAAGCAACTCCCCTCCATGCATGGACACATCACTATAGGCGGTGTCATTCCTATGCCTCATCCATGTTAACTTGCTCTTTTGTGATCCTTGTATCAGGAGAAAGGAGGGCTGGAGAGTAGATTAATGACAATTAAATGCTCCCACCGATGAAATGCATCACAGGAGATGAGTCTCACTTCCAGGCTCCTAGAGACATTACAGTTCACTTGGTCATGTTCAACTCCAAGAGGTTAAGATGCCATCCTTCCATGAGCTTAGAATAAAGGTTAAGTAGATATTGATGAAAGGGATGTTTGTCTGTTGGTCTCCATGAGATTATTAGAAAATCCAGGAGAACGTTTGTCTTTCCTTTGATTAGTGAACTAGAAAAAGACAGAAATGTCACTAAACGAGATTTTCTTTATTGTAATGGTGATGAAATAAAGGTGGGAAATGCTTCCAAAAAATTGAAGTGACTATGCCACAGAAATAAAAGTAGCTACTGATAATCTGTATTTGGTATCTTCAGAATTATGAATTTATTAATGTCTTACAGAAGACCATATTTGGATTTCTCAGAGGAGTCACATGCTATGTATGATTGACTGCGTTATGCCCCTCCCCCACCTCCAAGGATGTCCATGTTCAAATCTCTGGAACATGTGAATACATTTCATAGCAAGGAGAAATTGAGGTTGCAGATAGAACCTAATCTGCTGGCTTTAAAATAAAGAGATTATAGTGGATTATTTGAATGCGACTGATATAATTACAAGGGTCTTTGAAAGTGGAAAAGGTAAGTGGAAGAGGAAGTCAGAACTACAGAGATGACAGCATGAGAAAGACTTGGATCTAATATTGCTGGCTTTGAAGATTCAGGTGATCTTAAGTCAAGATATGTGGGGTGGCTGGAGAAGCTGGTAAAAGAGCCAAGAAAATGGATTCTCTCCTAGAGTCTCTGGAAGGAATGCAGCCTGCTTGATTTAACCCAATGAAAACCATTTCAGACTTCTTACTTCTAGAAGTGTAAAATAAGAAACTTATTTTAAGCCACTAAGCTTGTAGTAATTAATGTATTAGTAAGAAGCTAATACATGCCCCAAGACTTCTCTAGAAGAAGGTTAGGGCAAAGGTTGCCATTTCCTGAATATTGACAAAGAGATAATATAATCTCAAGCCATTACAATAAAGAAAGTCTTATTTAGGGACATATATTTGTTTTCCCAATTCACTAATCAAAGGAAAGACAATTTCTCCTGGATTATCTAATAATCTTATCTATATCCCTCCAAATAGCCACATACATTTCTGGAGGGAGGAAAGAAAGCTGGAAAGTCATATTTTATTTTTAGAATTATAAAGGTACATCTTTTCTATTCTGTTCACAAGTAGACTTGTCAACCTGTTGAGAAACTTTTGCAGAATAATGGGAAAAGAGGAAAATGGAAAGCACCAATTTTATTAGAATTTCACATGGCACTGGGAGAACTATGAGTTTATGACTAAAATTCAGCAAATATTCGGAGGAGTGACTGATAGATGCCTTTGGAGCCGGTGAGGGCGGGCGTTGCTATGCTAGAAAATGACTTTGTTTTTGATGCTTTATTTAGTTAGAAAAAAAAGATTGGGTTTGTGGATAATGTGCATAACCTGTTTGTCTTGAATTTCAGGTGTAGCCATAGTGCGTAGCAAAGTTCCTAGTTTCTAAGGAAAACGCTGTGTGCTATTACAAAAACATGTTTGCACTAATGCATGGCTATAGAGTTGATATAAATGAATCTATGTGAGCATATGTATGAATGTATGTGAACATGTATATGAAAATATGTATTTCATTCCCTTGAAAAAATTCCCAAATAAATAATGTAAAATACAACAAAGTAGTTATTTAGAGTAACCAACAGTTTGAGCACATAGAGACAAAAATTTGGCTCTTGAAGCTGTTGAAGACTGTCAAAAAGCAGACCCAAAGATCACCAACAGCAGACACCCATCTAGACTGGTTGCATGACTTATTTATTTTTTACTAGATCCTGGTAGACAGTATTCTATTCTGTTTTCTAGAATTCTGCATTGAGGAGAATTAGAAAATGCTCCTAAACCTTTTTCTGACTATGCTAACCTAAGTCACTTGTCATTGGTTTCCTCCCTTCTTCCTATCCTAATTTCCAGGAACCATGTTCTACTCAAGAGTATTGTATTTTGGTAATTAGTCGGTGTGTTAGAATAACGATGGCAAAATATAGCTTATCTTTTTTTATTTATTTAGTTTCATTCCCACCTGTTCCAAAAAGGATATAAGGTGGCTTGCAAAAATATATGCAGTACAACAAGATGAAACATAGACTAGCAAAGTGAGGAAATAAAGGGAAAAGGAAATTAAAGGGAGAAAAATAAGAACCTGGGAGCACAGAATGTGCTCCAGGAGAATCTGAGCCCTTCTGAGGGGTGGGCACCAAATTTACCCCTGGCTTTCTGCACCAGCTTACAAGGAAGGAAATGATCAGTCTCTGGAGCCACAGATCATTTGGTCAGAAGCAGCACAGTAATTCCTGCAACTTAGACCAGAAATCTGTAAAGAGGACTGCAGTGGAATTTGGTGAGCAAGAGCTTTAGCATCCTTCCTGAAGAAATGACAAATTCCTCAGGATTATGTCTTGTCATATCTTTCAGTATCATTCAGTGACATTGTACCCCAATGGAACTCGGCAGAAACCCTCTACAGGGGCTCAATGGACATGGTCTCTGTACTTTTCTGGCATTCGATCCAGTGTCAGAGGGAAGGACGGGTGAGCAATCCTCCATAAACATTATTTCCTCTTGCTGAGCCCCGCAGAAGTTGAATGTGTGTACGTGTTCTTCCCTGTGAAAGGGCGACACTGGCAGAGATCCTCAGCCTCTGGGAAAGAGATTCAGTTCCTTCTTGTGTTGGAACTCTAGAAGGAGAACCCCTCAGGCCCACCATGGGCACCCTGAAGGAAGGAGGCATGTGGATATGTGTGACGTGTTGCAGGGGGTTGGTGAGGAGTGTTGGTGGTGGCTCTCAGGCGTCTCCAGGGTGGGCACAGTCCTCTCCCAGCAGCTGCGCAGTTCAGCTCTTCATTCTGTTGCCTTTGGGGGTGCTTGTGTCTGATGAGTCGGTGGGCAGAGGAAGTTTTCTCTGTATGCTGAGGATCCTGAAGGCTGCCCCAGGAGCTCGGTGACTGGGGCCCCGTAGACTTCAGTGAGGCTTGAGGTCTTCATTTCAGGCCCCCTCCCATGTTCTGGCTTCCTCTGAGACCCTGGGTGTTAATCTGGCACCTTGACTTGTAAACAAATATTGCTGATGCCCTCCCCAGCAGTCCTGCACCTGCCTCTCAAAAACTCCTGAGGCCCCAGTGGGGTTTGGGAACCCCTCCAGGCTGCAATAGTAAGACACTCATTTTTTTTTTTCAGCAGCATTGTCCTAGTACATTTTTGGCAGGAAGAGGAAATAATGAACATGTGTTCTTCTAAGAATACTCCAATTCATTCTCCGCACTATAGTCACTGTGATCTTTCTAAACCATAAATCTCGTAATGTCACTTTCCTGGTGAAAACCTGTCTGTAGCTTTCTGTGCCCCTCAGGATGAACCTGCAGGTCTGTAGCATGGTTCAGCTGACCTTTCTCTGATCCCTATGACCTCAACCCTCCCCACTTGCTCCACCACCCAGCCCAGCCTCTGCTGCTCCCCAGTGCCCACACTAGCTTCCTTGAGCTCCCATATTCTTTCTTCCCCCAAGCAGTGCTGTTCCTTCCTCTTAGACAGCTGCTTTTGCCCTGTTACCTACTAGGCTGGCCTGCGCTTACTTACATTTTGGCTTAATAGCCCAGAAATTAATCCTCTAGGAGCGTGGTCCTGGAGCTGCCACTGCTGGGTGCTACGGCGCACCCCTTGCTTTCTCCAACTGTAGCGTTTTATTAGTTAGGAAAATGCCTGGTGCAGAGACTCACCCCAGCATTTCAGTGACTTGGTGCAATAGAATTTGACTTTTTCCTTATCCAACCATCCAATGCAGGTAGTTCTGGTTGTTAGGTAGAGTTCTCCAGGGTGATTCAAGGCCCTAAGTTTTTCCATATTGTATCCCTCCCAGCCTCTAGGGCCTTCGAGTCCTCAGCATTCAACTGGGGCAAAAGAGGAGAGGGGATGGAAGGCATGTCCACCCCTCGCTGAAGGGAAGTGTCCTGTGTCCGTTCCACTACCATCTGGTGCATGAACACTGCAACCTCGTTGCCTGGGGCAGCTGACAGAGTTGTAATATGGAAGAGGGAGCAGAGTTGCGCTGGGCACAGTCTCTCGAAGAGCCTTATTTTATTGTAACTCCACTAGGCTGAACTCAGGGAAGGGGAAGACGGTGGCAGTATTGCTTGCTGATACATCTCTGTACCAGCACTGTGCCTGGCACTTGATACAGGGATTGCCCTGTGGGTGAGGGCAGTGAGTGCTGGGCTAGAGGAGGGAGTAGGTCATGTGGACCAATGGTCCTCTCGAAGCTTCTCTCCATGCTCTGCTGGGTGCTGGGGACGAGAGCCAGCAAGCAGGCAGGTTTTCCTTGTTGCTGCTGCCAGGCAAGCGCTCTAAAAAGCGCCAATTCCCATCACCGAAAAACGTTCATTGTGAGCAGAGAGGTTCTGTAATCACAGGTGTCCGTAGAGGCGTGAGGCTCCTCTCGGATGATGATGCCTTCTGATTAAAGACTTGTTATTGGTACTTTATGGGGCAGAGAGAAAATGTGCTGCTGTTAGTGCTGGGATGGCAGCTTCATAGCACATCTGGCACCTGCCTCAGCATTCAAGGAGGTGGGTGGTGAATGGGTCTCAACCCAACCCCTTTATAAGCCAACTATGTCTTTAATGTATCTCTTTGCAAATCATTTTTTCCTGTGTATGTTGGCATGAGCGTGTAATAGTATGAAGGCAATCACCTATCAGATTGTCTGGGTAGAAAAGACAGAATGAATAGATGTGATGTCTAATTGACTTATGAAATCGGGGGAAAATAATTCACTATCTCAAGCAGCATGTTTCTGTTTTATTTCTAAACTCCTCAGGCCGGATAGCAATGCCTTGACTGCTATCTCCTGAACTCTACCCCAGCTCCACCGGGCTTTGTTTTCAGCAGTGAGACCAAAGGCAATGAACACTGACCCCTCTGCTCTGTGTCGACACTGGGGTTCTTAGACTTACTAAAAGGGAATGTAGGGGAGTGGAGAACCAGACTCCCTCCCAATATATGACTATCAAGATGGGGTGCTCGGGAGTTTTCGTTTGTTTCATTACCTTGGTCACTGTTTGGGCCTCAGATTTATAGCGGAAGATCCCAATTTCACAAGTCATGCTCTCTCTTCTATGAGATGTTCTACCAAGACCTAAAATGCTAGAAGACTGGAGACAAGACCATGGCTTCCTGGTCACTGGACCGTAGGAAGAATTTAGACCCTAGAAAGAATTACCCCCTATCTTTGAAAGCAGGATTTTGGATTTTAATTCTCCCTGGAAGGGATAATGGGAGAAATCTCTTGTGCTTTTGGAGCGCTTGTGGTGGGCAGAGCTATCTTTAAGGCAAGTGGGTATTCACTGCAGGCCTAAGAGGGAAGCGGGGAAGGAGGGGGCAGGCAATGTCAGGAGTGACAGGGGCTTCACTCAAGTCGACTGAGGGAGGTAGGCCAGAACTGGCGCCAAGAGGGCGGGCAGCGAGCCTTCAGGTTGTGCTCTCTTGCCACACATACACACACACACCAGCCACTTCTAATGGGGGTATTTTTAAGTGCTTCTAAGGAAGTTCCCAAGGGAAAATTCCTCTTCTTAAATTCTACTGTGTTCCCCCCACACATAGTCATTCTGGCTCCTTAGAATTTAATACAATTGTGATCTGCTTTGTGGGAAAAGAGACTTTTCTATTTAAGTGTCAAATTTATAAAAGAATTAAATTAGGAATTGATTTTTAATAAAAGCCTCACCACAACCTTTCTTTAAACTGAGAGGTATCTTGGAGGCATTTCAAATGATTTGATTTACAAACACTTAATTTGCATACAACCTTTCAGGAAAATATAATGGGTGGAGAGGAAGGTAGACCAGTGCTATTTGTGTGGGAACATTGTGTGTGCTGTTTCTAAACCTTGCACATGTTTCTGTGATTTGATCTGCCAGGCTCTATCTATTGTGATGATTTGTTGTCATGTCCATTATTAGCATTATAGCGCGAGTCCTGTGCTGGCAAGAAGCACCTCGTCCTCCGTGTAGCTCCTGTATCGACAGGGTCATTGACAGCTGCATTCATGTCTTGTTCTCTTTCTATCCTTGGCACCTGATTTAGGGCCTCACATGCAGATACATGCAGAATACGTTTGTTGAAATCACTAAATGTAAGTTTCCCTCTTTGAAAGTAGTGTGGATTTTTGCATTTATAAAAATCCTCTCATTAGTCCAGCCCATTAGAGCAATTATTTAATGTTCTGAGGTGTAGCCATCTGTAGAAGCTCTGGCTTCCCACTGATGAGTTCATTTATTGAATGCCTACCATCGCCAGGTGCTGAGTGGGTAGCTGAGGCTACAGTGAGCAATGCAGATAGGGCTTCCTGCCCCCGGGGTGCTTCTGGTCAAGGAGGTAAGGCGGAGGAAAACAGCAGCACTGTAATGGTAGGCTCCATAGGGTGGAGCACACAGAATTTAGGTGATGTTAGCGCCAAATCCAAAGGACGAGGAGGAGTTAGCCAGTGTGAAGGGGAGAGGGGGCGTATGCACAGGTACAGTCAGAGCCTAGAAAGGAAGGTGCGGAGAGAAGAGAAACTGAGGTGGAGGCTGGCCAGGGCAGCTAGGGAGAGGCTTGGCAACCTGTGTGTGTGAGTTGGGAATGGATCCTGGGCATGGGGGAGGGGAAGCATGAAAGGTGGCTCTGGCCATAGCATTGAACATGAGTCAGAGAGACCACCAATTGGGTCAGTTTGGATTTTTAATGGATAAGGGAACATTTTACTGTGAATAAATGAAGACTAACCAATGAGAACAAATGAGCAAAGGCTATTTATTCAGACCTTGTTATACAAAGGAGTTTGCCGCTGTCACTTTTGGCAGTCTCAAAGGCAGGCAGAGGAGTGGGAAGCTTTAAAGTGGAAATAGGAAGGTTCCGGTGTGCCCTGAGTGGCGCAGTTCAGCTAGGGAAAGCTGTAGGTGGGCTAACTAGAGGTGGGATGTCTTATATGATTAGCTAAGGGGGAGTATTTGAGTATTTGGTTTATCTAGTTGGTCCAAATTGGAAACAGGAACGAAAATTAGTGGTTTTTCAATTTCTTACCATTTGGGGTTGATTGTTAACAAGTTATTGTTCCTGGATTGCTACTAGAGATAGCAGCCTGACTTCCTGTAAGTCAAACATACAGCAGGTTGGCTTCCTGTGCAGGTTACTGTAGATAAGGGATTGGTTTCCTGGACAGGTTGCTGCAGATGGTGGATCAGAGTTCTATTTTTATCTATGGTTTGGCTATTGTCTGTATGTTGAATCTCTCATTATCAGGAAGAACTATTTACAGTTACAGTTGCAGGCATTTAAATTACAGTTGTAAATAAGAGCAATTATTTTCATTAATGTTTACTAAATTCCTCTAAATAATTATCCCTAATTATACAATTAGCCAATTAAATGATCTTTATTATATTACATTTATAAATGTATTTAATATGTCTGACTTTTTTAAGCACTCCAACTGCCTAATTGGGAATACTTTCAACCTTCATAGGCAACAGCTCACTAAACATTGAAGCATTTCTTATAAATATAATAAATCAAAATCTTAACTGTTGAAAACCATATTCTTTTAATCATTCCAAATGTCTTTGTCAACCTGATCAAGTTTGAATACACCTCTAAAAAGTTAAAAATTTCCAAATCTGAAATATACCATATAGATACACCAATGTGCCTAATCATTGCATACTTAAATAACAAAGGTATACAGACTGTTCTAAAGATTACAAAACTTGGTCTTCTCATTAACAATATTAATTTATAGGTTTAAAGTACTTAGTTGTAAACCATCATAGTTTATATGGTCATTTACTCAAGTAAGAGGGCCAATTTTATTGCCCCAGGCTGGCTGAGCTTATCAGGTCAAACATTTAGGACACCATCTTGTTAGTTATCAGTCCTGAGACTGGGACTTGGACCTGGTCCTGGTCCTGTACGCTCCC
Source organism: Scalopus aquaticus (assembly GCA_004024925.1). Lineage (NCBI taxonomy): Eukaryota > Metazoa > Chordata > Mammalia > Eulipotyphla > Talpidae > Scalopus > Scalopus aquaticus. The sequence continues at coordinate 30,281 of PVIJ01003936.1, read as the reverse complement.
TGGATGATTGTACCAGTGAAACTATGAACACTCTTGGCCCTTTCAGCGTCAGGTTCTATCTTCCATTGTCAGTGGATGCCTTCCAAGGCCATGCCTTTCACTGGGCTTTATTGCAACTCACATTGTCTATTATTTTCCTTAACTTTCTTCAGCTCTTACCACCTATGTTGTGGCTAGTTTGTCATCACCTGATTGGGTTAAAGTAACCTTTTTACTGTCTCATTGGCTTCTGAATTCTACCACCACCCTCCCACATTTATTTTTATTGAAGTAACATTGACTTGTAACATTAAATAGGTTTCAAGTATACACCCTTCTGTGTCATCCATTGTGTATACTACATTGTGTTTACCACCAGAAGGCTAGTTGACATCTGTCATCATACATTTGACCCCTTTACCCAACTTACCCACCTTTTTCCCATTCTTGTAACCACAGTTTTGTTCTTAGAGTTTATAAGTTTCTTTTTGTTTTGTTTTGTTCACTCCTTTATTTCTTTATCTACCACATGAGTGAAATCTCCCAGTGTTTTGTCTTTCTCCACCTGACTTATTTAACTAAGCATAATCTCCTCCAGATCCATCCATGTTGTTGTTCTATCTGGGCTAGCATGACACTGTGTAGATTTGCTTACAGTCTCTCTAGGTTGCCAGCTTAGAAGGCTGTCATGGTCAGAGGCACAGGTGATGGAAGCCTGAATGTGGAGATGGAGACAGTTTCAGAGCTACTTAGGGTAGAGGAGAGGTAAAAGTCAATATTGATTAAATGCAGGGGAAGAGAAAGGAGCCAGAGAGGCTGTCCAAGTTTTTGCCTTGGATGACTGGGTGAAGTATGTTTCATATAAAAATCACTGACCATTTATTGGAAACTAATTCCTTATATGTGGCTGATTTAATTAGCCAAATGTAGTAATTCGTAAATAGGCAGATGCAGCATGGTACAGCAATGAGATGGGGGCAAAGAGACTCAGCACTGGGAGCCAGGAAACCAGGTTTCATTGCCAACTCTGATGCTGATTTTCTAGTTCCCGGCTGGACAGATCTGTCTCCTCTCCAGGCCTCCCTTCTCGTGTGCTTAAGAACATATCCTGAAAGTCGAAGTCCTGTTAGCACTAAAATGCATACATCTACCAAAAGAGAGAAACTAAACAGATGTTCAAAAGTTTCTCTGATAATATGAAACACCAAGGACCCTATCCCTAGGAAAATGCATGAAACCTTTCCAAACCCTTTCATGGGACTCACTCTTTCTTCCTCCCACCCTCAATACTCATGGATGAGATGGTCTCCCAATCTCTTTCATACTCTTAAATTCTCTTCTTTTATAATTCTGTGAACAAAGACATGCCCTCTTCAGCATTTTAAATCACCTTGTCTCTTCCAAAGAAACAAAGATAAAAATGGTGCTGCCTTTCTTAGCTTCTGTGTTCTTTCCCCTTTGAGTGTTATGTCTGGGGCAAAGAGTGTCTGTCTTTGTGTTTATTCCAGTGGCTTAACAATGCCTAATTATAATGAAATGGATTATGGTATAATGTCATCTATAAATCTGATATGTTTAGGTCAAGTTCATAGTATTTAAAAAACTTGTACAAATTAGATGGACAACATTTAAGGAAATAAACACAAGAGCTTGTGCTTCCATTGTTGCAATACAGGGTTAATTGATTATCTCCAAGGCTTAGTTTATCTCTAAGAATCCATGTTTCTCAGAATATATATTATATGATAATATTTCATATGTATGGAATATTATTTATTGATTTTAGTATATATAATCAAGGATTCTTTGAAGTTGTTGAGGTTGATTTCTAGATCTACTAGTCTTTAACTCATTATTCAAAATGGTGACCTGATATTCAATGTCAGCTTTCTGTATACCACCTGGAACCCTGATGGAAAGATTTGATTTGGATAGTTATATGTTTTCTAATTGACTGAGGATTTACTCTCTCAAGTACTGAATCTTTGTTATTTCTTTAACCATTTCTGAGAGTTATTTTTTTGAAAGGTGTTTTACATGTAACTTCCTTCTTAAACAGATTATCTGAAACCTAGTCCCCTTATGAGCACTGGTTATTATGCTGTGTTAGGTGATAGTCTTTCATAGTCTTTAGACCTGGGTAATCTTATTACCTGTTGAAGTGTATGCAAAATTGGTTGCCCCAGGACCACAGATATTTTAGCTTTACTTGAGTCAAAGCAATAACAAATTTCTTAATATTAATTCAGGAAAACAGTAGTGGCCATTCTGCCTTGCTCCTTTTCTTCTTTCCCCCACATTTTTTTTAGCTGACTTAAAATATTTTTCTTTCATTTCTATAAATAACATGACTGTGTTGCTACTTGTTTATATTTCTTTTTGGCTTTATCTATTGGCTTCTCACTCTGCCTTTTCCCACCCTTATCATACACACTCACTTCCCATCCGCTCAAGGTACGTTGTCGTAATTTCAGATCAATATTCAGTGTTTACATTATTATGACTTTATATGCTATTCAGAGCTTAGCCATGTGGAAAATGATAATTACTTTTCCTTTCCTGCACAGTTTTGTTTTCTTTCAAGTTAATAATTGTCTTAAAAAATTGCTTCAGTTTTCTGTGTATTTATTTCTGATTCAATTCATTTTCTAAATTAGTGTTTCACAAACTCTATGTGATGCAGAAACAGCTTTAAAAAACATTCGGATTGATTACAGATACCTTTATAAAGTACATTAAAAATAACTTTCTGGAACAGTGCATGGACAACACCAGCCAAGCAAATATACTTTGTGTAACATTGTTCAGATCTGCTGTTCATATAGCCAAACACAGGAGTGTTCTGTCAGTTTTGTCTTCCTGAAGAAATGATGTGCCAGTATGGATTGTTGTCTTCTGTATGCCACGTATACAGCTATTTCATGGTCTGGGTTCTCACCCTTCACCGTCTTCTCTTCGCAACACTCTTATTCTGGTTCCTGTACCTTCTTCATTCTTTTTTTTTCCTTAAAGATTTATTTTATTTTTCCATACAAGCTGGGGTGCAGGCCAGAGGTGTGATGCAGTGAGAGGGTTCACTAGAGACAGATCAGGGAGCAGAACAGGCAGATCGACCAAAATACACTGCTGAGGGGAGCAGCAGGTGAGGCAGGAGAGATCTGCCGTGCCATATGGGAAGCTCCCCGGCCAGGCATCGAACTCGCACCTCAGCCACCGACAGCTCCACAGCGCTATGCTAACCTGTTGTGCCACCAGGGAGGCCTGTCCTTCTTCATTCTTGATTTGCTCCTTCCACCATCATCCCCAGTTTTTTTTTTTGTTTGTTTGTTTTTTGTTTTTTATTTTTTTTTGGTGTGGAGCATATCCTCAATAGCTTTCTGGAGCCAGAAATATGTAAAATGAACTTTTGGAGTCCCTGAATGTCAAAACAACATGTTCATTTTACTCTCTTGAATGCTTTTTTGGCTAAGCATTGAATTCTTGGTTAGAATTCATCTTTCTTCAGAAAACTTCTTGTCTTCCACCTTACAATGTTATTGTTTCAAAGTGTCTGATCATTGTGGTTCTAGAAAATTCTGTATGAGCTGGTTTTATTTCTGGAAGTTTGTAAGGTTTTTTTTCCCCGAGTCCGGTATTCTGACATTTTATGTAACATGGCTTTATTTTCATCCATTATGCTGGACACTTGGTGAGTGCTTTTAGTTTTTGGAAATATTCTTTAATGACTTCTTTCATTCTCCCTGTCATTTTCTCTGCTTTCCCACGCTGGAAATTTGGAAGCGGGACCTGCTGGTTAGGGTTCTCATGTGAGGATTCATCATATGAATGGACTTGGTTCTCTGCTTTCTCCTCTGCTGACTTAGGAATCACCATACTCTAGGTTGCTAATTAACCTGCCTTTCTAGTCTCTGTAATTATGTGCTATTGTCTTTTACCTGGTTCTCCCCTTCCCGATATGTTTATGCCTTTTAATAGTAAGCTTTAAAACAGGAAGGAACATCATTAGATAGGTGTGTTCAGCCTTCCATCTTTACCCAGTACCTGGCATCTGCTTTCTAAATACTGGTGTCTACTTTCTGTTGTGCTCTGCTTGCCACCTGTCCCTTTCCTTCAGCAGAGTTACCGGTTAGTTATAAATGTAGCTGCTGGCTAAAGGCCTTGGTATCAGCCCTATTGAATTTATGTACCAGCAGTGTGACCTTGGACAGTCACTTCCCCTCTTGAAGTTCAGTTTTTTTTTTCCCATCCATCTGATGGGGAGAAAAGTGCCTTCCATGTCATTGTGGTGAGGGCCAGAGGAGGCAGCAATAGGCACAAGGCTGCTGTTGTATAAATGGCAGCTGGTATTGTTACTGCTGATAAGGCTTATCCCTCTGCCTTCCTTTTCTCTACCACAGATAGTCCGTGGACTGGCAAACTGAATTTCCGTGCACATTCAAGTGAAATAACACCCCTAAGGTATTTGGCTGGGGCCTTTCCTATGGAGTGACATGTAAATGTTTCTTCATGAGTTAGTGGCATTTAATTTGGCTGCTCAGAAACTCAGATACTGGTCTTAGCCCTTCTCCTCAGTGTAGCCGGGGTCTTCTCTCTCAAATGCAGGTATTATTAGTGAATCTCCTGAGCTGTCATGCTGCAGCCCACACCATGGCAAGATATCAGGCCTCTTTCAGCATCTCTGGCCACCTGTGCTCCCTCACCTCTGCGTCATAGGCCCAGTTTCTTGCTTACATCTTTCTCCCTCACTGTCTTCTCCACAGAGATCAGAGCCAATACTGCTTTTCATACAGGACTCAGCTCAGCTTTTGTCCTTTTCTGGTAGCTTCTTCTGATCGCCCCTCCCTGGCCTTGTCTTTCAGAGCTCAGCCTGGGTCACTGCGTCTTCTGTGCCTCATATCCTCTGGGCACACACCTCTGCCATAGAGCTTGACTCTCCACTGTAGCTGGCAGTTTATCTTTCTCATCTACAGAGTTGTAAATGTTTTATGGGTAGAGGACTTGACTTTTTTATTATCATATTCTTGGCACTTAATATGGTGCCTGATATATCTTACCTGTGCCTGAGTTTTGAAGTAAAGTAATATTTTTGAGTAAATTAAAGAATGAAAATATCTCAAGTAATAGTTTGATTTGCCCATATTTAGAGAATGAGATCCTTTAATCAAGGAGCCTAAAAATGTAATTCTCTTTGCCAGTCTTAAGCATTCAAAATCTCTCCCCCCTCCATACCAACTAATTGTTATTCTTAAAGCCCTTACAAGCCTGTTTGGGTGGGGGAATTACAACTGAGGTGTAGTAAGTGCTCTGTCCTCTCTTTCATGTTCGCTGGCTGCCCAATCCACCCAGCAGGAGAGCAGTTACCATCTCACAATGGTTCGTAGCAGACACAGGCAGCTTGTAGCTTCTCTAATCAGCCCAGCAATAATATTTCAGTCACATTCCTGGGTGCTCGTTGCCCTTCCTCAAATACAAATGATCTGCATGCTGTTTCTAGCCAAATTAAGACAAGGCAAGCTTTACATGTCTAATGAAGGAACAGCTCAAAAGATTAGGAACAAAGCATTTCGGTCACACCAACATGCGCTGAAGATACGTGAGGGCAAGGACTCCTGTTCACCACCAATAGGTTCTATCAGCTCCAGCTTTTATCCTGGTGGCTCTTGAAAGAATCTGGATTAACATAATGAGGGTGCTCATGAACTAGGTCATTATCATTTTAGAAAACTTCAGGACCGAATAAAATTCCAGACTTTTATGTTCAAGCTGTACTACTGACAGACATTTATTTAATGAACTATTCTCTGCTTACAGATGGAGGTTGAAGTTGTATTCCCATGCTCTAAATGTCAGCCTGCATCTTTAGACCTAGGGAAAGGATGAAAAGATTAAACATGATGCACTGAACCTTGTTTTGTTATCCCAAACATGGGCATTTAAGCTTTTGGTAGCATACCTTCATCCCCGTCCTGGCTTCAATGATGAAGGAGTAGCCAAAATGGGGATTTTGCATACAGGAGCTTATTGAAGCCATTTACCGACTGGAGTATCTTATTAGTACATTAGTTTCCAGTGTAAACAAAACACCTTCCAGATTTCAGGTGAGAACTAAACTCTTAAAGAATGGTTTCTATCTATATCTATAGAACTGACACTTTTGCATTGTAGTCAGTTTTATGTACTAAGTATATTTTTCATCTCTCAATATGCCTTCATGTTTTACCAAAAAGAAAATGAAGGCCCACCCATGACAGTCTTTTAGGAAGGTCAAAAGAAACTGACAAAGCAAGATCAAAATTACAAAATTGACATTGAGGAACAAGTGATGGTGTTAAACAGACTTTATTATTATTAAATGGAATAAAAAGTCATTAAATGCATATGAAGCCAAAGCAAAATTGATCAGAAGAGTTAATCACCCTCATCAGGTCACATTTCTGGAAGTGCCCTCTGGGTACAAGTTATCTGTGCTCTTGAACACTGGCTATTTATCTCCTCAAGGGCAACACACTCAGAGCTGGGAACAGCCCTTGTGTTTGACTAGGACTGAGGAGAGAGAAGAGGCTTCTTGGCACAGGGATTCCATTTATGTCACTTAAGACATCAGTGGTTTCACTGACTCCAACCAATTTGGACCACAGATATATTCAAAAATAATCCCTGTATTTAAAGGGCTTTCCTGCTCATCCAGGGAGACGTGACATATCTTTGTATTCCAGGTAAATTGGATTCAGTTGTTTAGTGCTTTAAGCCACATGTGGTCAGGGAGCTTTATTGAATAACCATGTTGATTGATTCATAGTCCCTTGGCTGTAAGAAAGGCACAAGAGATAGCTAATGAAGACAAGTCAAGTGAGTCCATCCCACTCATTGCTGCCCCGGGCAGGAACTAGTGGACTGTGGATCTCTGTCTTCCCAAGGCATCCAGAGTCAACAGTCATATGCCTGACCCATTTGGTAGGGTTGGTCTTTATGTGGTTTTATCGCCTGTCCACTGGACTGAAAGAGACTTTGATTTATACATTAAGAATGCAAGCTGCGTCTTCTGTTTCATAAAACTTGGGAAAATAGTTACTCTTTATCTATGCCCTATATGCCTGCCTTTTGGCCAGGCACATGCTAATCGTTTTGCCCATTTGAAATCAAATTCATATCTTCAAGATAGATTTTATTATTCCCATTTTACAGATGAGGAATGGTAGTTTAAAGAGGTGAAGTGAGTTGCCCAAGATCTAGTAAGTGATGCAACCACTGTTTAAACCCAGGTCTGTCTGATTTAAAGGGTTTTTTCTTTCTACTCTGAGACAATGAAAGACTGTGGGTACGTGCATGTATGTAATATGTCTAGATTTAGATCGATATAAAATTAGGGGCATACTTTATATAGGGAGGACCTTTGAGTTCCTCAAAATGTTAAACATACAATTCTCATATGACCATTCTACTCTTAAATTCCATAATTTATGTACCCCCAAAAATTGAAAACAGAAACTCAAAAGATACTGTATACCAATGTTCATTTTAGCATAATTCACAGTGACTAAATGATGGAAATAACCCAAATGTCCATTGATGGGTGAATAGATAAACAAACTGGTATATGCATGTCATGGAAAGTCTTTGTCATCAAAGGTATGAACTTCTGGTACATACTACTACATGAATGAACCTTGAAGACATGTACATATGCTAAGTGAAAGAAAGCCAGACACAAAGGTCAATATTGTATGATTTCATCTACATGAACTACATAAATAGGCAAGTTCACAGAGACACAATAGAGGTTACCATGGGATGGGGGAGCTACTGGGTTATAGAGTTTCTATTTTGAACAATGAAAAATTTTGGAAATGGAGAATGGTGATGGTTACACATTATGGATGTACTCAAAGACCCTGAATTATACAGTTAAAAATGCTTAAAATGGTAAATTTCATGTTATGTGTATTTTACCACAATTAGAAGTCTAACCTAATTATAAGACTCAAGCAGACATAGGTGTGACTCCCAAATTGGCCCTTCTGCCTGTGTGAATTGGACAAGGGATTTAACATCTCTGAACCTCCATTTTCTCATTTTCAAAATGAAGGTCATATGCCTGACCCATTTGGTAGGTTGGATGTAAATGATGTAGCTGAGCACGTAGCACAGAGTGTAAGCACCTGAGGTGGTGCTGGCACTGTAGCTGGTAGTGGTGGCACATTATTTTTGTGGTTAGTGCTGAAGTTTCATACCAAAAACTTACATATATTAATGGTGAATTTTCTCAAACACACACTGACAAGTGGTTAAATGCTAACTGAGGTTTTGTTCTTGTTTTGGAAAAACTTTTTTCAACAGAATGCCAATGAAGAACCAGGTGTTTGAAAAATGTGGCTGTGTTAAGTTAAATGAGCCTTTTTTGGATGCCAGATGGGAATATAAAGCTGTTTGAAGCCCCAATGGTTTTTTCTTGTTGATTTTCACATGACTGAAAAATGATTTGACCAGAGCACAGAGGGGCTGCTCAAGTGTTCTTGATGCCAGTTCCATTGCTTTTATTTAGGAAAAGAAGAGATGTCAGAACAAAAATTCATAACCCTTGAAAGTAGGCTTGTGATAGAAGCCTCTGAGGAGGCCTTTAATTATGGAATTGCTGAGGTGACGTGTTAATTACGGCGCTATTGGACAATTCCCTTCAGCTGAGCAGAATCATCCATTGCCTCATATATCAGGAAATTGAGTTTCATGGTGAGAGAAATGAAAGATACCTACCAAGTTGGAAAAGACCCACATTTAAACACTTCTGTTAGACTGTTTGATTTCTGTGTTCCGTAAAGTAGATGATCAATCCCCTCTCCCCATACATATTAAATCTGTTTTCAATGCTCATTAAATTTTCTCAAATAAGTTTATGCCAAATTCTTATGGATATTGACTGTAGCTCCCTAATAAAGCACAGCTGTAGACCTGGAAACTTGTCTTTTGAACATTTGGCAACAACTCTGTAGTCTCCTTCCTTTCCTTGAGACACATCTGGCAACTGAAACACAATGTGCCTTTCTATTTAACCCTTCAGGTCTTTCTTTAAAGGAACTCTTCTGTGGAGTTGAGCTTTAGTTTATCTAATGTTTCCCTAATGATCTGCAGGAGTGAAATTCACCACCTAAAAATTGCCTTAGCTAACTGCATGTCCTCCATGTGCCCTGTGGAAGTACTACCTTGATTAATAACTAAATAATCCTTTTTCCCCCCTTTCTGTTCAGCAGGAAGTAAATAGCTTTTCAGGTGGTACTTAGCGTTTTACACCACTCTGACACACAATACATGCTCATTATATGAAATTAATTAGCCACTTTGTATAGGCCTATCTTGTTTTATTGTGCTTTGCATATGTTGTTTTTTCTATAACTTGAAGTCTTATGGCAACTCTGCCTTGAACAAGTCTATCGATGCCATTTTGCAGCAGCACAACTCACTTTGTGTCTCTGTGCCACTTTTCGATAGCTCTTGCAGTATTTTAAACTTTTTCACTTTTACTATATCTGTTATAGTGATCAGTAATTTTGATATTACTATTGTAATGGCTTTAGGGCACCACAGACTGCACCCATAAAAGGTAGTGGACTTGTCTGATAAATATTGTGCATGTTCTGTTCCCATGTCTCTCTCTCTCTCTCCTTGAGCCTCCCTCTACCCTGAGAAACAACAATGTTGAAATTAGACCAATAAATAACTCTACGGTGGCCTCAGTGTTCAAGTGAAAGGAAGAGTTGCACATCTTTAACTTTAAAATGAAAGCTAGAAATGATTAAGCTTTGTGAGGAAGACATCAAAAGCCGAGACAGGTGAAAAGCTAGGCTTCTTAGTCAAGTTAGTTAGTCAAGTTGTGAATGCAAAGGAAAAATTCTTAAAGGAAATTAGTAGAGCTACTCTAGGGGATGCAGGGATGATAAGAAAATGAAACAGCTTTATTGGTAATATGGAGAGAGTTTTTGTGGTCTGGACAGAAGAACAGAGCAGCCACAACATTTCCAGAAGCCAGAGTCTAATCTTGAGCAAGTCCCCAACTCTTCATTCTTTGAAGGCCAGGAGAGATGAGGAAGTTGCAAAAGAAAAGTTAGAAGCTAACATTGGGTCATGAAAAGAAACTATCTCCAAAACATAAAAGCTCAAGGTGAAGCAGCAAGTGCTGATGTAGAAGCCTTAGCAAGTGATCCAGAAGATCTAGCTAAGATAACTGATGAAGGTAGCTACAGTAAGCAACAGACTTTGTGTAGATGAAACAGCCTTCTATTGGAAGAGGATTCCATCTAGGACACCCATAACTATAGCGGAGAAGTCAATGCTGGGTTCAAAGCTTCAAAAAACAGGCTGACTCCCTTGACTAATGAAACTGGCGACATTAAGTTGATGCCAGTGTTCATTTACCATTCTGCAAGTGCTAGGGTCCTTAAGAATTATGCTACACTTCTATGCTTGTGCTCTATAATTGGGAAAACAAAGCCTGGATGAAAGCACAACTGTATGGTAATGGCATCTATCTTAAACCCACTGTAGAGACCCTACTACTCAGGGAAAAAAAATTCCTTTCAAAATATAATATTACTTCTCATTGACAAAGTACCTGGTTACCCAAGAGCAACTATGAAGATGTGCAAGGAGATTAATGTTTTCATACCTGCTGACAGAACATCCACACAATTTTGACTTTCAAGTATGATTTAAGAAACACATTTCATAAGGCTGTGGCTGCCATAGATAGTGGTTCCTCTGATGGATACAGACAAATTGAAAACCTTCTGGAAAGGATTCATCATTCAAGATGCCATTAAGGGCATTTGTGATTTGTGGGAGAAAGTCAAAATATCAACATTCACAGGAGTTTGGAAGAAGTTGATTTCAACCTTCATGGATGAATTTGAGGGATGTAAGACTTCAGTGGAGTCTTAAATGTGGTAAACTTAAACTTAAAGTCTTAAACTTTCAATGTGGTAGAAATAGCAAGAGAACTAGAATTAGAAGTGAAGTCTGAAGATGTGACTGAATTACTGAAATCTCTTGATAAAACTTTAAAGCATGAGAAGTTGCTTCTTAGGGATGAGGCCAGTAAGCATTTTGTTAAGATGGAATCAACTCCTGGTAACGATGTGGTGAATATTGTTGACATGAACAAAGAATTTAGAATATTACATAAACTTCATTGATAAAGCAGTGTCAGGGTTTGAGAGAACTTTAGGCAGGTTATGTGACCTGCATGGGCCTCAGTTTATTAGGCAGTTAAAAGAATTAGAGGAGATAATTAATGTGAATGCACCTAGCATGAAAATTAATTCATGGTGATAGAGACCATCAACTCATGTTTTCCCATTCTGTTGAGAAATGAAAGAGTTGAAGTGTATCCCTCCTTGATATCCTCTTTGGTACTAGAGAATCCCTTTTTAATGCAAATAATCACCTCCTGCTTTTTCTGTTTGGTGGCTCATATATTCAAATATTAGGATAGCCAAGATATAAAATTAGCATATTTTTAATATTAGGGTAGTCCAAATTCCAAATTTAGGGCAGACTCTCTGGCCATCCCTGTTCCTGGTCTCCTGCCTGAGGCCAATATTATGCGTCTACTCTCTGTTCCAAAATCAACTACAAAACCATTGATTTTTTTTGTTGTTGTTGTTAACTTAAGTGTCAATGGGAGGTGAGGGTGAAATGTGGGAGACTGATTACGTAGGGCCACACAGCTAGCATGTCAGTGAGCTATCAGTGACCCCACATCTGTCTGATTCATTCCTTTGCCTTTTCAGAATTCAAAATGTGTTCAGATCTCTTCGATTGAATAGCATCTTATTATCCTTGGGGAGGAGAAGACTTTTTGTTTATGCTCTGGCTAGACTTGAAGAAACTGAGGCCCAGAGAAAGAAAGGACTTGTGTAAATGGTGGAGTTAGTGGTGGAGCTGAAACCAGGGACTCAGTTCCAGGTACCCTGCCTACCTTCAAACCCTTCAGCACTGGTGGCAGGTGTATAAGCCCCTCACAAGTTTGAGCATCAGAGGTCAAGGCAGCCATTAGTTGCAGTATCTATATGAGGCATTTCCTATCCAAACGGAATAATATACCAGATGAATAGGAACATTAATGATCTTCATTTACTGTGTGCTAATTTCTCTTGAGAAAGGTGAGTGAACTTTTTTAAGCTGCAAGCTGGCAGCTTTCATTCTATGCTATTTCTGAGGTTTTGGCAGCAGACTAAGTCTCCATCCCAGAACTCTGAGAACTCCAAAGAATCTGGTGCAGGGTGTTCCTGTGAATGAAGATTCTGACAAGCATTAGCAGGATCTGGGGGTCTGGAGTAGAACGGGAACATGTGGTGAGCTGCTCAGGCCTCAGAGTCCGCATCGGCTTCCAGCAAATGGGTTTTTGAATAGCCAGAGTACTCAGGAACACTGTTTCCGTGCTCTTACCGCTGAGAGGGACATGGAGGGAGCATGGAAGTGAGGCCTGCTGGGAGTGGGTGACTCACCATGTGCCAGCCAGGTTCCCCCAGCTGTGGAGAATATTGTTCATAAATATCAATTACCAATTATCCATCTGGACCTGGCAGATTCTGTGAGTTTCTGAGCAAAATAGCTTTAATAATTTCATCTCTGGAATTCACTGATCTCAAGCTTTTGTTTACTCTCCAGGAAGTTCACATAATGCACATTTGAGTGATAAGTGGGTGGGTTGTGCTGCATGCTGGGAACCTGCAGTTTGACCCAAAAATGTATTAGTAAATTTAGAATTTAAAAAATTACTCAGGATATAGGAGAACCAAATAAGGGATCAGGGGAAAAAATAAATAAGAAACAAAATGAAAGACAACTATAAATCAGAGATGTTCTGCAGAGAGGGGAAGGTAGAGGGATCAAAACAGGGGAGGGAAGAGCACAAGGGACTGTGGTGATGGTGCCCAGGTGAATTGGTGGTGGGAATCTTATGGGGGCTACACCTGAGAAGAGACAGCGAACATTGCACAAAAATGAACAATGATGTAAATATATTAATTATTTTATTAATTAATTAATTAAAAATATTACTCTGGCTCTAGCAAAATTTAGTCTGGCTCTTTCATCCTTTTGGAATGCTATTGGTTGAGTTCATCCTGACTCTTTAAGTCCCCTCCCCCGATCCCCTATTACTCTGGGACATATAGAGTATAAAGCTTTGGAAACACTCCAGAGTTCATGTTTACTCTCTGTTGCAGAGAAGGATCTTCTAAACCATTTCTCTTGCACTCCTGTTCCCCATGTCTTACTAAAGTACCTAAAGTCACATTGATGGCTGTTAACCAAGGAGCAGGCTGGGTCTGTGGTTGGAATTCTGACAATTCAGGGTGTGTCATATGAGTTGGTGGGGCAGCTGCCTGGCCTGTGTCTCTCTGCAGGAATTAACTTTACATGGGCAAGAAAGACTTGCTCAGGTAGGAAAGGGATGGGAACAAGGGAGGTTAGGAGACGAGGATGTTGCACTTCTCAAGAATGAGTCTTCCCACCACGTGCCTGGACCCTGTCTGAGTGCTTTGGAGAAGACCGCAGGCGTAAGTGGAGCTGTAGTTTTCATTTGGACTGTGGCTTGTGGCAGTGCAAGCAGTGCCACTCCAGGGCCTAGGAGACTCAGGAGAGCACAGAGTGGCACAGAAGAGTGCCACCAAGAGCTGTTTAGATGTAGTGAAAATTCCAGTAAACCTGGCTCTGCCAGGTAACCAGATAATTCCACCTGGGGCTGCCTTCAGCCAGCTTGGGGCCTGGATATCAACCTTCCCATGGAGGGTGTGGGCAGCCACAGAAGGTGAGTCCCAGTGTTCACTTGACTTTGTAGAGAGTTGACATCAACTAGGGACTCAAGTAGAAAAACACTGAAGGGCTGTTTGTTTGTGACACAGAATCTTTTAGAAGAAACTAGATAAAACATGGTGTGGGGCAAGAGCCAGCAAATTTGGGGACCTGTTGTTTTGCCATGCTTGGGGAAGTTCAGGCTATTTTTAATTCTCTTCCTTCCTCAAGAACAAATAAGGAACATCATATACAGGGGCAATGATAAAAGTTTCTGACTGGGAGTCCCAATCCACTGTTCTCTTTTCAATCCAACATTTCAAGTCCTGACCTTCCCTCCCCAGGCCTCTGGAAATCTCTTCAAGTTGTCATTGAAGTTTTCCACCTGCCCCTTCAGGCCTGTCACTGCTCTTTCCTCCTCCTATACTGGTGTTTGGTGTTGCTGTTATGGTTCACCTAATTGTTTTTCCCACTGACTCTAATTTCTCTCATTGATGTGGTGTTTCTTCCCTATTATAGACCTTGATGTCAAATCCATCACTACCAAGATAAGAGCCCTCTCTTCACCAGAGTCAAACTTTTATTTGACTCCTCAAAATAGTATCCTTTGCTCCCTAGTTTATAGCCTCCCTGTTCATGGTACTTAAGGACAAGTTCTGCCAAGCATGGCTGCGGATCAAGTGAACAGCTTTGCAGAGTGCCTCATGGGAAAGTTCTTTTGGCACTCATAATCAAAAAGGATCATCTCAAATTCCTTCTATGATAAGAGAATCCTCTTCTCCATACACCTCTGCTTTTTACTCATTTTCATATTCATTTCAGAATTTCACATTCCTAACTCTTTAGCATTTCAATTTCCAGACTGGAATTCCATGAAACAATCTAACACTCTCTTCCAGAAAGAGTTTCCTTATGACATAACTGGCAGTTCATTCTGTTTGTTTAAACTTTAAAAAAATCAATGATTTCAAACTGTGAATTCAGTTAAAATTTACTTTGTGATAATGTTGTAGGATAATATTGCCAGAGTTTGGAAGCAGAAAGCAAATGAGGCAGGAAAATAAGATAATCAAGAGGATGATGGAACAGGATCTTATATTAGTGAAGCACAATTACACGGAGTAAATACAATATTGATTTTTGTGTAAAAATCACCCACAGAGAAGGAAAAAAAGGAGGATGCTTTGTCACCTTTTTTTTTTCTGTATTTCAAGATATTTTTAAGTTCTCTGAACTTTAATGAAATCCTGATTCAGATGATTGATATTGCTTTAAATACCTTTGGTATCCCCTCTCTGAAATGTTTCACCAGAATGCCATAGTTCTGTGTCAGGTCTATCATTCCTACTTTCTCCGTGGTGCGATAGGTATTTGTGCCATATCATCATTTCCATTCTAGAGTGTGAATTTATTGAGAGCAGATACATTCTTGTATATGCTTTATCAACAGTGAATTCCCTAGTGGCATGAGTAGGTGTTCTAATTTTGAGAATATGATTTTTAAAATTGAGTTAAAAAAAAACCTTTAATGAGCATTTTACACATGGAATTCATGTTTTTGTAACTCTGAGATGGATAATATACTCCATTTATATCTTTAATAATATGTAGTAGGAAAAGATGTATGTTTCAACTGTAAACGGATTTTTAAAAAGTTGCTTGTATTTGTTTATGGTTCCCAGGGCTCTAGTAAAGTTTACACACACACACATACCCTTGAAAGGAGTAGGGACCCCATTCTTTCCTTGTGGGAAGGGAACAGATGTGTCCCCAGTTCCACCATTGAGTAGACAGTTTGCTGATACCAGTGGCTGGAGATTACAGCCCTCAGGGGTCAAGGGATGAATTCAGTGACAGGGCCTTACTGGTGCTTAGAGGCAGGAACTACCTGGGAGAAGGAAAGTCTGAATCTGGACTGTGGTTGACCAGCAAGCCCTCCCAGCTGCATTTCTCCAAATGAGAACCAAAATATACAAAGATGGTTGCTGTTTCCTTTCTCTATTTTTTTTTGTTATGTGATTAATTTGAATTTGTGGACTTTTCTCTTGTTTTTTTAATTATTATTTTTTAGCTAATCTTTTTGAACTCAAGGGTTCTCTGGAAATTAGTTTACTGTGTATGCTTTTTTTTTAAGATTTATTTATTTTTGCATACATGCTGGGGTGCAGGTCATAGGTGTGGAGCGGTGAGAGGGTTCACCAGAGACAGAGTGAGGAGCAGAACAGGTAGATCGACCGAAATACACTCTGAGGGAGCAGCGGGCAAGGCAGGAGAGGTCTGCTGCGCCATGTGGGAATTTCCCTGGCCGGGTATTGAACTTGTTCCACAGCTGCAAACAGCTCCATGGCACTGCGCTTAACCTGCTGCACCACCAGGGAGGCCCCTGTGTATGTATTCTTATAGAAAGAATCTTGAATATTTCTTTGGCTCTTCATGGAAAAACGTTGCTATAGGAAGATGCTTTAATTGGAGTTGTATATTGTTTTGTTAATTTCTTAGATAGGCAATATATAGATCAGAGAGCAGGTACTCAGGGCCCGAGGCCAGATCAGTTTTGAATTAAGGCTCTAACACATACTACCTGTGCTAATAAGGTCATTTAACCGTGAAACTGGGAACAGCTCAATTCTAGGGTCTCTCCCATCCCAGAGGACCCTAACCCATGTGGCCAACATATTCAACTACTTAAGATTTTCAAGTCTGACTTCCTCTTGGTCATCCTTTGTGTAGGATGGCACTGGAATGGCCAAGGACATTCTTGGGATCTGGCTGAGAGAAGCTGAATGGGAAATATGCTGTTTTAACAGTTAAAAGGAAATGTATCCATTAAACAAGTGAGAGATTACAGACTCCTGATTTGGACATAGGTACATGGTACTTTTTTGTGGTTGTCTTTAACTTGACTAAAGAACTGAAGGAAAATTTATGTAGAAATAGAAAGGTAAAGTAGAAGTAATAAAGATGAGCAATAAAATCAATAGATACTGAGAAGCAAATTATAACAAGAATTTTTCAGATCACCACAAATAATCATTAATTAACAGAAATTTTATTCATTCATTTTGCAAGAAAGAGAGAGTGACTAAAAATAATAGGAAACCCTTGGTGTTTTGGTAATCCAGTTAACAAAGAGAAGTAAAACTTGAACATCTTGGGAGAAGATTTAAATTACTTGCTGATTTGACACAGAAAGAAGATAACATGAAATTCATAAGTGACTATAGTGAGGAAGTCTGTTGACAGGTTAATGAACATTGCCAACTCAGTGGTGTTGATTCAAAATTAATCATTGACGAGAAAGCTTCAAATGCAGTTCAGATATGAAAGAAACTTCATAGAGCTTCATAGAGCTTTCCCCAAGTTTGACAACAGCCTTAAGGATTTATCTGCTATTGTCTATAATGAGCTGTGAAACTGAAAGGAATTTCCTCAGCTATCAATAATAAAAGCAAATTTTGGCCAACTGCCAACTACAGAAAATGTAAATTATCTCTCTGTTCTCTTTATAGGAAAAAAAATACAGCCAATAAATGGAAGAAAAATATAGTAAGAGTTATGTCAGGGAGATAATAATAATCATTGTCATTTTCCCAGGTCTTGTGATATTTGTAATACTTTTATATATATGTATTTGTTGTTGTTGTTGTTATTTTTATTTGTGTCTTTTACATTACTGTGTATTCCCCGTAGGTTTCCCACCACCAGTTCACCCGTGTACCGTCACCATAGTCCCTTGTGCTCCCCTCTCCCCCGTTCTGAGCCCCAATCCTCCCCCCTCTCTCGCTGATTGCTGCTCTTGTATTTGGTTCCCCTATATTCCTGTTGTAAGTGAGACCATTCGATATTTTTCTTTTTCCTTTTAGCTTCTTTTGCTGAGCATGATCCCTTCTAGTTCCATCCATGTTGCTGCGAATTGCATGTGTTTATCTTTTTTGAATGCTGAATAGTATTCCATTGTGTATATGTACCACATCTTCTTTATCCAGTCATCTATTTTTGGGCATCTGGGTTGTTTCCATACCTTCGCTCTGGTAAATAGTGCTGCAGTAAACACATGGATGTATGTATCCTTTTGGAATAGTGTTTTTGTGTCCTTTGGGTAGATTCCCAAAAGTAGTATTGCTGGGTCGTATGGTAGCTTCACGTTTACTTTTATATTTATATTTGTAATTGTTACAGTTTCATTTCCCACTCACACACCTAAAATTATATATTTGATTTTGTGTTCTTTTCCTTAAAACATTTACCTTCAAATTGCATAAGCTCTAGGCCCCAAACCTTTATCTGTCCTGCAGACAGATGATGTTGAAGAAATAAAGTACATCTTCTGAATCCCAGTTGCCTCAGTTCCCACATGACAGACTGGGGATCATGTAGCTTATTAGGTCAATAGATTTAAATGGGATAATGAGCATGGAGTCTGGGACATGGTGAACATTCCTTATCGGTATCATCCATCCATCCTTTCACTGCATGGTATTAAACACCTCAATATTCAGGAATTGAGGATTCACCAGGAACAAGATGGAAAAAGTCTCTGCCCTTAAGAAACTTATTTTTTTTTTTAAAAGGAGAGAAACTTGTGTCCTAATTTATTCCAGTTAGCATTGTTGTTTACTACTCTTATTATTTGGTTTCTTTGTGTTCCTACTCTTCCTAAAAGGTTTATTGTCTCCTTAACTCGCTCAAATCAAAAGAATGAAAATTAATTTGCTTTGAAATGTGCTGCCCTTTAGATCTGGTTTTTCCCTTTACCTCCCTCTAGCTCCCCCCAACCCCACCCCAGTGATATTGCAAAACCAGGGCTGGAAGCTGATGACTTGATGTCCTGCATTCACAGTTTGTGATGTAGCATTCTGAGTCTTCGGTGATAGAGAGGGAGCAACTCAGCAGGAGCTGGCTCATAGTAATTTTAAAAGATGCCTGTCTAGTGCCTCTCATTTCTAACTTCCCTGGGAACCTCAGGGTAGAAGAGACCTCTTAGAACTAGGACATAGTACTTACTCCTTTTCTATGGGGCAATCTTCACAAGGTTTTCTGGGGTAACCTATCATTTTAGAAATACTATTTTCTACACTATTAGCTTCCCAAGCACAGCTTTCTAAAGCTGGAAAGGGGTCAAGAAAGAAGACAGCATACAGGATTCTGCGCACCAAAGGGTTGGTTTTCCACTTGGACTCTTTGAGTCCAAGCATCTGCTGAAATTTATTTATAGGTTTACAGAAAGGGTCTTGGTTATTCTGCAGCAGAAGCCCAGTGTACTGGCTTTGGTCCAGTTTTGGAAAACTGAAATGTTTGACTCTTTTGTTTTATTTTCGGAGTGTGCTATACTGGTAGAATCAAATGAGAAAGCACTGAGTTGTGAACACAGTTTTTTGGTTTTTTTTTTAAATAAATAACTTGATCAGAGACCTGATAATCATTTGGTTGGTTAGTGGCAGCCACACTCAGTCATTAAAATGCCAGATAGAAAGATTTTACTTTTCTTGTGCTGTGAATCCATTTTGACCCTAAAATCCCACTAATAGATTGTGATTTCCGGATGCCACATCTTGAACAACTCCACATACAGACTGTGCTAACTTCTAAGAATCAGCACAGTGCCTGGCACTTAGTAGGTACTCAATAACCGTTTCTTGGGTGGTCAGTGATAGAGAGGGAGCAACTCAGCAGTAGCTGAGCTGATGAATGAATGAATGATGAATGAATGAATGACCATATAAGTTAACAGCATTTTTTAGATGGTGAAGGAGGCCTTCTTTACCAAAATAAATTCATGTGGTATTCATTCAGGAGACTCTATTAAATGAAATTTTCTTCAAAAATAAATATTTTGAGAATAAACCATTTTTAGCATTGATATAAAACAAAGTGCTTGCAACTCTAGATTTATTTCTCCAAATTGGAAACTTTTAAATATGTGTCATTGAGTTGTTTGTTAGTCCCTGAGATTGAGGGTAGAGCCTAGTCTCTCAGCCCAGCTCTGACACAGATTGGCTCCGTGGTCTTGGCTAAGTCACCTAAACTCTCTGAGTTTTCTCATCTCTACAATGGGAGGAATGATAATGACTTCATAGGGTTGTCGACAGGAGTGAATGAGATAATGCTTGTCATAAACTAAATGCTCAATAGAAATTTCTCCCTGTTCTCCTTGCTCCTTTTTTCTCCTTTCTACTTTTTTCCCTCCTGCTAACCAACCTGGGCATTGGGGATTTTTCATGCTCACTTCCTCAGATGATCTCCCAGGAAGCACATTAGAGTCTGGGGAGGCTTTCTGGGGGCTGCTGTTCAGGTCTCCCCACCCCCTGTAGTAATGTTTTTGTATGGCCTTTGAGTGTTCAGAGAAGAAACAGAGAGATTTCTGTCTCCCAGTTTTACAAAAGAGACCAGTACTTGCATGTTCGCTCATTAAATTAGTGTCCATCCCTGTCCCACACCCCGCCACTCTCCCTCTGTACCCCCAACTTGGATTGCACCAGTAGTCTAAGTCCTCTGGAATTGTTCTTTTTCTTTTGAAATGCAAACCTACTTTTATTTTCCTTTCAGAGATTTTATTGGGTAAGAAATTGACATTGAAGATAGTTTCCTAAGGGCTTGGGCCTTGAAGGTGAATGGCATTTTAGAAGTTACTAGTGATACAGAGAAATCAGGCAAAACTCGCCCTTCCGGAGAGTGCCCACAACTATGTAAAACAGCCCGTCCTCCTCCATGACAATCCAAGGTCAGCCTCGTCCATGGTGGTGGCTCGATTTTGCTCATTTTGTACATTATTTATGTAACATGCGGGTTGTGAGGGAGTGTGGATGTAGATGATTCATAGGCACAAGCAGTTGGAAACAGATTGCAGAAGCCCAGCTCCTTACTTGGGTGTTCTTCCCCCACCCCCAAGCTGCTTCATATGCTATTTCCTACATGCCCTGCAGTGGCCACTCAAGCTAAATACAGTCCTTACCAAGCTCCCACACTGCCCCCGTGGGACTGGGGGCACACTACTTTAGAGGCACTGAACCTGCAACAGGTCTGGAGATGCAATTCTCATTAAGAACAAAAATAAAAACAAAAACCAACCTAAACCCTAAAGTAACAGAAGGAATTCTGAAAAAGTTATGATGACTATTTCAATGCCTGTTTTTTGAAATATCAAGTTCTTTAAAAAATTTTTTCTCATTTTTGTTTTGCTGCTCTGCTTTTCTAGGCTATGCCTGGTACCTGGGCTTAACTTACATTCTGGGCAGACTGCTGACTGGTAGGCAGGCTATTTTTTTATAGCTACACTGCAAAGGTGCCTCTTCTCAGCTTATCAAAAGTTTTGTCCCGCTTGGGAGACCTGCCTTCAGGTGACATTCAACATTGTCTAACGCACTGGAAAGATGAAGACAGTGTCCACAGATGCATGTCCACAGACAGTGCAGTTAGAAAGGCTTGTACATGGGGCTCCCTGCTGGCACAAGGGGTTAAGTCTCAGCCTATGAAGCTATCCAGATCCACTGCAGCACGAGTTCGATCCCTGGCCAGGGAGATTCCACATGGCGCAGCAGACCCCTCCTGCCTCGCCCGCTGCTCCCCTTAGCAGTGTATTTCAGTCAGTCAGCCTGTTCTGCTCCCCACTGTCTCTGGTGAATCCTCTCACTGCCCCCCCACCTCCACATACACCTCTGGACTACACCCCAGTTCTTGAATCCATAAATAAATAAATCTTTTTAAAAAAGGCTTGCACAGGCAACTTGTTAGTTCTGTGCATCAGTTATCTATTATCAGAATAATGCAATGGAACAACACCTACCTCCATGGCATACCAACTTCCAGATGGCCAGGTAGGCTGCTGTTGATCATTGAGCTTGTTCACATACCAGGGACTAGCTGATCCCTGAGCTAGGTTGCCTGAGGATGCTAATGAGGTATTTTGATGCTGCCCTACATGTCCCCCATCCTCCAGCAGGCTTGCCTGGCACACTGTCATGGCAATGGCAGACCAAGAGTGAGAAGAGGCCCAGTCACATAAGCACTTTTTAAGCCTCTGATTATGTCAGATTTGCTGACATCTCATTGGTCAAATTATGTCACGTGGCTGAACCCAGAGCTGGAGTGGATGGATATGGCAAAGTTAGAAACAGGGAGAGGTAATGTACTGGGACCATTTTTTTTTTTTTTTAGTTTACTACACTGTGTGACCTGGGAAAGTTAACTGAGCCCAGCTTTCCCCTTTTCTTGAAATACAATGTATGACCCCTAGCCATTAAGCCTGAGTGAAGATGCAGTGAGAGAATTTGGTTAAATGGGTATGTGATTCGTGGCTATTTAAGCAAACAAAAGTACTGCGAAAGTGGCATTAACCATGTTTCAGGCAAAGGTTTGTAAATGCTTATCCCTGACTCCAGTTTCTCCAATAGCACATCAGATACTGTATTAGTCAGGGTTCTCTGGAGAAATAGCATCAGAAGGGTTTGTATAGCTAGCTAGCTACCTACCTGCCTGTCTATGTGTATGTATGTAGAGGGGAGAGAGAGGGGTGAAGGAAGGAATTTATTTTAAGAAATTGGCTCAGTTGACTGGAGGCTTGGCAGGTCCAAAACTGAGGTGGGCAGGCTGGCAGGAGATTTGGGGAAGAGTTGCAGTTTCAGTTAAAAGGCAATCTGCTGGCAGAGTTACATTGCTCAGTGGAAGTCTGTCTTGGTTCTGTTAAGACCTTCAACTGATTGGAAGAGGCGCACCCACGTTATGGAATGCAGTTTGCTTTGCTCAGAGTCCCTGGATTTAAATGTTAATGTCATCTAAGAAACACAAAATAATTTTTGCCCAAAAAGCTGGGCACCTTGGCCCAGCTAAGTTGAAACATCACATGCACTATAGATGTGCATTTATGATTAATTATGAATTCAGTGAATATGTAATGAAGCCTACTGTGTGCATGGAATTGTTTTTGCTCATTGCAATATAACAGTTAATAGGCTATTAACCCTGTCAATTTAGTAAGTGATATTTAAGCAGGTTAAGTCAACCAAGCATGCCAGATGCTGTGAGAACATACATTTGTGGTGTGTGTTTATATACCAAACAGATATATGCATATATCTCATTTAATATATGTGTTATCTTATTTGATCCACATAACAAACATGGCAGGCAGACAGTGTTGTTCTTATATGTATGAGGAAATGAGCTTTGGCAGATTAAGTGGTATGAAGGCCATATAGCTACTAAGTACAGAGCTCAGGCTGAGTTCATATCGCCCTGATGCCCAAGTCCAGGCTGTTGGTGGCTTCGCTGTCCCACTCATGCCCTCATGCTGTGGCTTCTCACAGATGCCAGTGCGGAGGAGGAATAAGGTGGTGGGAGCCTCTCTCCAGGAGAGGCTGGAGAGAGCTCTGCTGCTCTCTGTAAGACACACATGCCCTCTTACCCCTTCCGGCTGGCATTGCTACTTCCTGATGTGGGATGTGGGAGGCACACAGGCCACCAGCCTTATCCTGGAGTGTGCAAGTCCGTCTTGGGAAACAACCTTCTCAGTATTCTCATCTTTTAAAGGGACAAACGAGCGTGTGTCTGTGTGTAGGTAGGAAGAGGGAGGATTTGAATCCTTTCCAGGAAAGCCACCTCTTCTTCCATTCTGCTCAGGGACGTGCTCTGGGTGAGAGTGTGTACAGACATACATATGTAAAATTTTCAGACTTTATCTACTTCCAAACTGCTCTCAGCAGGGGCACAGATGGGGCTGTATGCTAGTGGACATGAGGAAGCCAGCTCCCCACGTAGGGATTGCTCCTATGTATGCTGAGAGCAAGCGCTTTGATAAGGGGTTTTTCTCCTTAGCACTTGGCTTTGCGCTGTCTGTAACTATGCACACGTTAGCCTTGGGCCTGGGATATATTGGCCAAAAGCCTGACCTGACCCACAGACGAAGAACCTGTGGAGGCGGGGACGAAGGGGGTGCTTTATGTAAGTGGTTTTTAGACAGATGGAGGACTCATTTTAATTGCGTAAGAAGCAGTCTTTCTTAAGTAGAGATGTAGATCTTTTTTGCAAACCTGTGCTAGACATATCTATGCTGCTGCTGCTGTTGCTTTTCTAAATGCCCCTCTATTTTCATGATAATTGCTCATCAGTGTGTGGAGTTCTATCTGGGCCATTTGCTGCTTATACAGAGGCTTAGCAGTTCCCAGAATACCCCTTCCCCCCAATCAGGGCAAGTTCACTCCAGTTCTGGTGATGCCACCTGAGGAGCCAGGCTGTAGCTGAAACGGTGGTTTTGAGCATTGGTAGGTGGGTGCTTATGTTTACAACATAGGGCAGTGGGAAGATTGAAGGAAACAAGTTTAGCACAGCAGTTTTCAAGCCGTGCCCCCAAGGGTGGTCCACCTCCAGAAAACCCACCGAGCTCTTGTCCTTGCACAGTTGGAGTTCATCACTGAGACAGCCTTCAAGTTCTTTCAGAATAAGCACCTTGACGCTTCGAGGACCCTGCTTTCCCCAACCTCCATCTTTAGGACTTATCACTGGAGCCACCTTTACTAGCTCTTAGCTCAGGGAGTGAGCAGGAAAAGAGCCTGCCTTCCTAGATATGTGTGGGACAAATGTTCTATGTATAACAAGAAAAATACCAGCTTGGATCATGTATTTCCTATGGAGCTTTACTCAAGGTGAAACTACTTACCCTGGCTGGTTATTTTTATCAGCAATAAGTGAGTAAAGCCTGATCTTGTCCAGCAGGAAGCAGCTTCTGCGAACTCACTGCTCTGTAGGATGAGATTTTCCCAAGAAGAAAGAGATGTGAGCTACGTTTGCCCAAGCTAGTTCCAGGCTGGGTAGAAGGGAGTGCACCTCGGGTATGGGTTTTTGTAGGCACTGTACCAATTTTGTAATCCTGCCAGTGCTCTTCAGAGAGAGGCACACAATAAATGTCTATAGATGGATGAATAACAACATCAAGACCAGACAGAATGGAAGCTTCCTCCCACTAAAATCATCCTTACCAACTGTGAACAATAGTGTGTGTGAAACCAAAATCTTGTACAGGTTGCTGAGGACAACTGCTATAGGAAACAAGTAACACAGAGCTTCTGGGCCTTTGTCACTGGCCCTCCACACTGCTAGTCAGAGAGTTTTAAAGAATCAGTGATGTCCTCCTTTGGCCTGTCCATCTTCATCGGTTCATTTCTTCCTTGGAACTTTTGCCTTCTCTCAGTTGTACATTGTCTCTCTTCTCTGTGCCTTTGCATGGGTTGTCACCGTGGCCTGGGGTACTCCCCCAAATGGCCCCACGTGATGGTATCATATCTGGCCTCAGGCTTTTGTACACACTGTTTAGGGCAGAGGTGGGCTCTTTAGCTCTGCAGCCAGCCTGCCTGGATTTCCATGCTGGGGCTGCCCCTGATTACTTGTGACCTTAGCAAGTTGCCCAAGTCACCTAATAATACTGGACTTCCATTTTCATTTGGAAAACCAGGATTATAATAATAGCTCTTAAATCTGAGGACGGTTTTAAGAACTGGCTTGGCGAGTACACAGAACAGGCAGAGCCTGGTCTGGGCCGTCACCCACCATCTCTCTTGCTCGTCCCTTCTCTTATGGAACCCTGTCAGAGTTTTCTCCTTTGTCTACCTACACTACTTTGCTTTTGTCTCTTTCTAACTCGGCAGCTGGGACTACCTACCTCCTTATTCAACAACTTAATAGGTACGCTAGTACTCACTCAAGTATGTTCAAAAGCTCCTTAGCAGAATTCCAGACTGTCCATTTTCCAGATTGACCATTTTAAGAACCAATTTTCCTCCTCTTTCCTGATCCCAATCTTCTGTTCCTTCCTAATACATGTGCTACCATCGTTCCTAAGAAAGCTCAGTGCTCACTCTCCTCCTTGCTCTTGGTGGCCCTGTCCTTCCTCCACCTCTGCCCAGATTTCTGCACATGGGGTGGGGGCAGGGAGAAGAGCAGCAGCCTGCAGGCCAGTGTTGGCCTCCCTTGATCTGTGGGTCTCTAATGCTCTTGGCTTGGTTCTGGAGGTCAGAAAGGTAGCGCCTCTCAGATCATATTCCAAGTTACCCTGTACCTTGTAGCCACTGAAGCCTTTGTAGCTTGTAAAAGGTAATGCACCCTCGTCACCCAAAGTGCCCTGATTTGCTTGTCTCTTTGTGATATTGGTTTTATTATACCAAATTTGGTTACTTCAAAGACCAGCATCCATCCTCCTGAGGGATTTTAAGTTAGAAAAGATGGAGGCTGCTTAAGCTATAGAGAGGTTCACTGTATCTTATTGTCCCTGAATATCTGTGGTATTTTAAATCACCATTTAATGATTTTATGTTGCAGAAATTTCTTGTCATATATTAATTGACAAATATCAAAATGCAAAACTGCATCTACAATATCATTATTACTCTATGAATCATGTAGAGCAGGGCTAGGAGAAATTTTGGGGAAATGAAAATAGTTTGATTTGCTGGGGAATTGGGATTAGAAACAACCTTTTCTTCATTTTACTATTGGTTTATTTCCTTTTATTAATTTTTAATTTGTTTACATTATTTTTTATTTTTGTACAGTATTTGATGTCTGTCCTCAGGTGGAGTCTCTGTAAATCTCCTGCCACCACATCACCTGTGAACCATCACTATGGTCCCTTGTGCTCTTCCCAACCCTGTCGAGATCCCTTTTCCTCCCCCTCCCCTGCTTTAAGCCTCAGATCTATCGTTGCCTACAAGTTTCATCTTTTTTAAAAATTTATTTGTTTTAATTTTTATGCATAGAAGAACTAGGGCCAGAGGTGGAGGGGTGAGAAAATTCATCAGAAACAGAATGGGGAGCAGAACAGGCAGGTGAGACAAGAGAAGTCTGCTGCACCATATGTGGGTTAGCACCCTGGCTGGGGATCGAACTTAGTCCCTCAAGTCATATTGGTGATAGCAGCTGAGACTGAACCTTAAGCCACCAGAGAGGCCCCCCCCTTTGCTATTGTTAATGTTTCTGTTACTATACAAAATAAAACTACTAATGTTAATAACTAAAATAAAACAAAAATCAAAATAAAAAATGTTAATAGCTACTACCATTTGTGATATTAATATGGATAGTTACCATATTAAATACATGCTTAATCTGAGTCACTGAGCTCTGCACTATCTCATTTAATTCTCGCAGCATATCTGTGAGGTAGGGATGCTTATCCCTGGTGTACCTGTAGGAGAGTAAAGGAGTCTCCCAAAGTGACATAGCCTCTCTGGGAGCAGACCAGCAGCCTTCCACAGCATGGTTCTTTTGACATGAAACCTGACTACTAACCTTACTAAAACCAAACCAAACAACTTTTCATGAATCAATAATACAAGCTTATTATGGACAAATTAGAGACTACTGAAAAGGAAACCTTTAAAAATCAGTGGACTGTGAATACCTGGGGAGATCCATTGTTGACCTGCTGGACATACCTTCCAGGGCATTTCCCACTGTGGGCCTCCTGTAAGTCTCTCACTAGGAGCTTTTAATGTGTTCTCCTTCTCTGGAAACTGGAGGAAGAGGTGAAATATGTCTTCTTAAACATTAAGACTTTAAGATAGTCTTGAGACCAGAGCCTGGAAGAATCATGAAACCACTACAGAATTTCCCCTCTTGAAATCTAAGAGATGAATGACTGAGGAATGGAGTTTGGGATGGAATGAGTTGATTGGAGGGTAAAATACAACTTTGTGTCTACATGACTGTTCTCTCTCTCATGGTGCCATGGTTTGGCGAGTAGATCTATTCGAGGAACACTTGCAAATCCACTTCGCTGCATCCTAAAGCCTTCATAAAATTAGAAAGTATTAAGCAGCATCGTGGTTTAACTATAGTGTTAGTGCCATCAGGAGATAATCCAGATGCTCCTAATATTTTCATTTGATTAAAATATTTAATGTTTTCCATACAGTTTGGGTTTATTTAAAAAGAACTTTCTTTATTTGTTTAGTAGAAGATTGCAATCTTCATTGCACATTTAGTTCTTTCATACTGATAAATTTATGAAGGATTTGTATGATGTGAATGCAACTGAGCTGATAAGATTATTGCTTATTCAATCATTTATTCATTTACTTATTATTTCATCTAGTAAATATTTATTGAAAAACAACTACAGGAAATTCTTCCTCTTGCATGTCATAAAATTATACTCAAGGGCACTGCCTATTATGTATATAAATGTTCTATGTAAGAAGCCTATGAGCAAAGTTTCTTTTAGCATTAAGTTCTAGAAAAACACTGTAGCACACTTGAATTATACTAACATTTCTCCTTTCTGATAATAGCCATTTAATTGTGAGTTTCCTGTTTTGTCTTTGTTGCCAGGAAGTCCAGATACTCTTGATGCTTCATCACAAATCTAATATTAACCTCATGGTTGGTATATTTATCCCTTTCTCCTTTTTTTGACCCTGATTTTCTGCTTTATTAGCCTTAATATGTATCTGTTCCTTTCATAGTCCACCTCAGTTCTTTTGGAAAAATGTGCCACACATCAAAGCACTGGTTAGACATTCTCATCAAATGTCTTATTAGTTGGAACTGGATAGAGGTGGTCATCTTCATTCATTCTTAGTGAATGAATGAAGTGCACTCAATTGTGTACTTTAAAATAGTTAATTTTATGTTATTTTGGTTTAAAAAAATGGCTGTTGTGGAGGGAAACATAACAGTGACCAACTGCCTTTGGTGATGATAATGATGATGGTGATGACTAGGCTTTAGTTGAAGACAGAATGTTTTTCATGATGGCCAACGGGAACCAAGGGAAAGTCATCCAGGGAGTCTGCCTCATTGCTTTCGAAGAGCAGTAATTACCACTGGCATGTATACAAGGCAGTTGCACAGCTGGCTTTGAGAGTGAGAACTCTCTTCCCTATCTCCAGCGCCTCTCTTGTCATCTTCAAAAAAATGAAACCAAAAACAAAGTAGTTTACATAAACAGATGTTCATTGTGGGAAAATCACAAACTAATAATAATAATAAATTCTTAAATGTCACCCATGTTTCTAATAGCTATGTTAATTTGCATGTGGTTTGTATGTACCTTCTAGACTTCTGTTTTGATCCACTGATACTTGAAATCTGTTATCTGTCTTTTCCAAAATGTAGTACTACAACACCGGTCTCATGATTAAATAAGTTTAAAAGTGGGTTGTCTTAGCATCCCTCTTGGAGATTCTTGATATATTAGTATATTTAAAAACTTGAGAAATTTAGGAATAAAAAGGCTCATTTTATTGTGATTAATCTAGAGTTTTCCCAATGTACTGGAGCATGGAATCTTTATTTTGTGTCATTGCAAAAACTATTACAATATTACATGGAGACCAAAGGCACTGTGGAACATTGACCCTAGTCCTAGATCATGCTTTATGTAGATCGCTGTAATAGTGAAACTGCCTGAACTAAGTCTCTGGTTATCTCTCTCTGTCAGTTATCTCAAATTATCTCTCTATGTCAATCCCATACTCTGAACTAAAACATAATTTCAAATGGCTGCATAGAATTTTATTATGTGCCCAATGAAGATTTCAGTCTTCTACTAAGCAAATAAATACTTAATACTCTATAGTTGGGAGTTTGGATTTTCCCCATGTTTGGCTCTCATAATGGACATTATTATTGCTAAGTAGTGTTCACATCCCCAAACATTCTATCATATGAAGTTTGGTTTGCCTGCGGAGTAGTATCTGCACAGATTCTCTGTGGCTTGCTTTTTTTTTTAAACCTCTAGTTTAAGGGGACTGTTAATCAAGAGTACTTTGGAGAGAAAGATCAAAGGGGTAGAGTAGAAGGGTAAAAGGAGGATGGTTTTGCTGCTGAGTTGGGATTAATTTTTTTTTAAACTTTGTATGTTTGTGACCAGAATTCTGGCCTAGCTCTTGGCTATTCCAGGAGTGGCCCAGTGTTCTCACCCTGCTGGGTTTCTACTCTCTGGGGTTGTAGAGCTGGACCTTGGGCAAGGGTTAGGAAACTCATGGAATGCGGGAATCATTTGAGAGTGGTGTGGAGTCAACCTTCTGTGAACTCTGACCTCATTCTGAAAGTGGGAGGTAGGCACCACGGGTATATGGAGGGGTTCCAGATGATGCAGGAGATGATTTGGGGGCAGCCTTCTGTAAGATAGATCATGTGATGAAAGTCACTTCCTTTTCACTTCTTGTTCAGTCCTCTTGACGTTTTTTAAGGAGCTAGTCTCAGCTTGATGCTGGGGTATCCTTAAGACCTACATTTTCTAACTTCCCTTCTTTTTTTTTTTTTAATTTTTTTTTTTTAAGATTTATTTTTTATTTATACATACAAGTTGGGGTACAGGCCAGATGCGTGGGGCGGCGAGAGGGTTCACCAGAGACAGAGCGGGGTGCAGAACAGGCAGATCAGAAATACACTGCTGAGGGGAGCAGTGGGTGAGGCAGGAGAGTTCTGCCGCACCATATGGGATTCTCCCCGGCCGGGCTTTGAACTCGCATCGCTGCTGCCAACAGCTCCACAGTGCAGCGCTTAACCGCTGCGCCACCGGG